>JANAVB010016176.1:0-32185 GCA_029216955.1 Iris pallida | reverse complement strand
TTGTTAGTGCCGAGGCACAATTTTCGATGGAAAATTCTGAAACTGAAACAATTGTACACACAATGTTTCAAATGCAGCACCTTAAAGAAGATGTGCAACAGAGATCCTGGAGGATTCTGAATTACGAGGATCTAAAAAGATTCTACGTAATACACAAAAATCTAAAGAGACTTTGTGCAAGCAACTATCGGCAGTAGAGCTTCTAAAAAGAAGTTACTGTAAAAGGCAACAGCAGCGATGACAGGCGAGAATGAGATGCTGGGGTGAATGAACCACCATTGCTCAAAGCTTTATTCGCCCCACACGAGCACGAACAGCTTCCAGGAACCAGCAAGTTCACGAAGAACTTCTGGAACGCTCGTAGGTCAATATTTGAGACTTGAACGGGCTTCCTGGACTTAACAGACTCCCTCAACTCTCTTCTTAGTGCATCTTTCAAAGGAGGCCAAGGGGCTCTATTTATAGAGTGGAGTTGAGACTTCACCTCTTCTCCTATCCGATGTGGGACTAAAATACCAATACTCAAAAATAGAGTTTGATATTTTAGATCATCCCACAATCAGCATAGAAGTGTGCCAGTCCATGCCTACCCCCCGAACACTCCCGTACATGCACGAGACATCCTGGAGTCCGTGTCCGAGTCTGCACAACAAAAATTAACTTACATCCTTGTTGGATTTAATCCTTTTTCCTTCTAGAAAAATACTTCCACATGGCACAAACTTGTGCCCCACTACACCTCATGTGCACACCTCAACACAAGCAATACATTATATTGAGATACTCACCATTTGGTGTAGCCAATGTGGGACTATCTTTTCTAGTCCAAAGGCAAAAATACCAACAATCCCCCACATATCTCAATATATGGGTTGAGCGTTCCCCACAGTGACTGCCCATCATGTATTAGGAGAGATGTCGCTGCGACTTGAATCTTTCCGCATAGGTTAAATAACAGCATAATACAAGAATGGACTAAGCCTTGAATTCTGCACCATAACTGCAATTCTTCCTACTCACATAATGACATCAACTGTGCTTCTGGCTGCACATTGAAGGCCTTGTGCCAGCCTGGTTTCAGTGTATAATTTTGGGCGTCTACAAGCTTACCCTCAAGAGACGGCCTGATATCTCTTTCCATACACTATAGGTGAGTTCTTTATTAAAGAGATATGGCATGAAGCCTTGCGCTTCCTTGCGGTGCTACGCCGCTATGACATGGCCTGAAGCCGAGGCATTACCCCTACCTGGGAACCTCATCGTAGTGTCATACTACTGTAGCATGAGGTCTCAGCCTCTTTGTAGTGCCAATCTACTCAGCATGAAGCCTAAGGCTTCCTTGCGGTGTTACGCCGCAACGACATGGCTTGCAATGCCAAGGCTTTACCCCTACCTGGGTACCTCATCGTGGTGTCATGCCACTGTAACATGGGGCCATCCTCCCCTTTGTAGTGCTGTCTACAACTCTTTAATTACGTCATACAGCATTAGGCTACCTGCCTATTTGCGGTGCTACGCCGCTATGACTTGGCTTGCAAAGCCGAGGCATTACCCCTATCTGGGAACCTCATGGTGGAGTCACCCTACTATAGCATGGAGTTTCACTCCTTGTAGTGCTGCTCTACCGTGCTTCCTGTAAAGCACACCAGGCATTCACTCTGCCTGAGAACTCATTAAGGCGTTTAAGCCAACCTTCCACAGGATCTGTTTTTTTCGCAGAAAATATATAGTAGACAACAGTGGTTATGGGTCCGTATCCCTTCCATGTTCCAGAGAACAAGTGCCCACTGTTACCTGATAGTTTCCCAGTCAGTGATCCTCCTTTGAACCAAAAGTTAGATGCCTAGTAGATTTCTCTTTGAACTAATAGCATAAAACTTTATGGTAGGATTACAAAGACATACTATCAGAATGCCTTCAAGCCTATTTTATAAGCTGTGTCATCGACCAACTGGCGCTTGAGGCCCTTTGTGAACGGATCTGCCAGGTTCTCCTGACTCCGAACATCAATCACTGCAATAACACCTCTCTTGATAAGATCGTGTACTACTCTGTGCTTCAACCGCACCGTTCTCTTCTTCCCGTTGAAGAGTTCATTTGATGCCACTGCTGCTGCCGCCTGGTTGTCACAGTATATCGATATTGCCGGTATCTGAGCCCCAACCACCGGAAGATCATACTTGAGCTCCCGAAGCCACTCTGTTTCATCTGCAGCATCCAATACAAAGAATTCAGATTCCATGGAGGAGCAAGATAACATAGTCTGCTTCTTCGACTTCCACGATATAGCAGCTCCGCCCATGGCGAATACGAATCCACCTGTAGAATACTCGCTCTCCATATCTGAACACCAGCTAGCATCACTGAAGCCTTCTACTACTGACGAATCTTCGCTGTAGAAAAGTGCATATATCTGAGTTTTCTTGAGATATCTCATAACACGCTTCACAGCTTTCCAGTGCTCAATGCCTGGATTGCTAGTGAACCGACTCAGCATTCCCACTGTAAAAGCTATGTCAGGCCTTGTGGCAGTAGTAGCGTACATCAAGCTTCCGATGACGCTAGCGTACTCCAACTGCCTGACGCTTTCCCTCGAATTTGGCTCCAGCTTCTGATTGCTCCAGTACGGTGTATCAATAAAAGGAAGATCTTGATACCCGTAGCGAGTGAGCATCTTCTCAATATAATGAGATTGTGACAGCGCTATTCCAGTGCCTGTCCGGATGATCTTGAGCCCCAAGATTACGTCGGCATTCCCCAAGTCCTTCATACTGAACTTGGTCGAGAGGAATTTCTTTATCTCTGTGACGCAGCTTAAATCCGTACCTAGGATTAGCATGTCGTCCACGTAAAGACATACGATTACTCCTCTTCCGTCAGCAAACTTCGTATAGACACACTTGTCTGTTTCATTGACCCTGTAGCCATTTGACCTTATCACCTTGTCAAACTTCTCATGCCACATTTTGGGAGCTTGTTTCAAACCATACAGAGACTTCATCAACTTGCAGACTTTGTCTTCCAGATCTCTGACGACAAAACCTTCTGATTGTTGTATGTAGATCTCTTCGGTCAGCTCGCCATTAAGGAATACCGTTTTCACATCTATCTGATGTATCACCAGCTTGTGTATTGCTGCTAGAGCAATTAACAATCTGATGGTTGTCATCCGAGCTACTGGAGCATAAGTGTCAAAGTAGTCGATCCCCTGCTTCTGAGTAAACCCCTTGGCCACTAGCCTGGCCTTGAACTTGTCAATGGTTCCATCTGCTTTCATCTTCTTCTTGAAGATCCATTTGCATCCGATGGGTCTTGCTCCTTCTGGCAGGTCAACCAATACCCATGTGTTGTTGGAGGTGATTGAGTCAATCTCGTTGTCTATCGCCTCCTTCCAGAATACAGCATCTCTGGTCTTCATCGCCTCATCATAGGTAAGCGGATCTGCTTCCACATGATAGGTGACGAAGTCTTTCGGCCTCCTCGTTCGCTTAGTTGACGGCTCAGCGAGTTCTGGTTCAGCTGGTGTCTCCTTGACGAAAGCTTCATCTTGGACTACTGGTTCATTAAAGACTTCTGTCTGCTTTGTACCCTCATCATTCTCCGGAAGATCCGCAAGAACAATATTCTTGTGTTTTGCAAACTTGTCTTCAAAGTATTCAGCATCGCGAGATTCGATGATATGGTTTGACTCGATATCAAGGAATCTCCGAGCATCACTCTTCTCGGTATACCCCAAGAAGATCGCCTTCGTAGTCCTTGTCCCCAGCTTCTGAATCTTCAGATCCGGGAGCTTCACATAAGCCACACACCCCCACACTCGAATGAAATTCAAGTTAGGTTTGACTTTGAACCAGAGTTCATGAGGAGTTATGTCGAAAGTTGCATATGGTACTCTATCCAGAATGAACGTTGCCGTTAGTGCAGCTTCTCCCCAGTAACACTTTGGAAGACCCGCAGTCAACAGCATGGAGTTCATCATCTCTGTCAACGTTCTGTTCTTCCTTTCTGCTACACCGTTGGATTGAGGAGAGTACGGAGCCGTTGTCTCATTGATAATTCCATGTCCTTTACAGAATGATAAGAATTCATGAGACCGATACTCCCTGCCTCGATCACTCCTTAACCTCTTGAGTTGTTGTCCAGTTTGCCGCTCAGCCTCGGTCCTGAACTCCTTGAACTTTTCGAATGCTTCGTCTTTAGACTTGAGCAAGTAGACGAAAGCATACTTTGAGAAGTCATCGATGAAAGTAATGAAATACTTCATCCCGGCCTTTGTAGAGAATTGTTTGAAGTCACAGATATCTGAGTGAACCAACTCCAGAAGATCTGTGCTTCGATGGACCCTGTGAAAGGGTTTCTTTGTGATCTTCGTCTGAGCACATACTTCGCATTTCTCTACCTTACCCCCACACTTGGAGATAAGTCCGAGACTAGACATTCTGTTAATCCTTTTATAATGAACATGTCCTAGCCTATTATGCCACAACTCAAGAGAATAATCAAAAAAAGTGATTGCATTTATATTATCATGCTGGGTTACAACAAGCTGAATCTTGTACATTCCTTCAGTTTGGAAAACTTTCTCGAAGAATGTACCTTTCTTGGACATCACCAACTGGCCAGCATTGATGTCTATCCTCAAGCCTGCGTTGCAGAGCAGACTTCCAGAGATCAGGTTCTTAGCAATTACTGGAACATGCTTCACACCTTGAAGCGTCAGAGTGTTCCCCGATATGAGTTTCAGCTCCACCGTCCCGATCCCCAGTACTTCAGCTTGTGCCTGGTTTGCCATTATGACCTTCTCTAAAGTTGGCTCATAAGAGACGAACCAGTCTTTGTCTGAACAGACATGGCAGGTCACACCAGTGTCTATCCACCAGTCCAAGTCAGCCCCCACAGTTGCAACCTGTGCTATCATGGCAACTAGATTAGTAATCATAGAAACCTTACTAGGCTCACCTTATTCTTTGGGCTTGGACTTGCATTCGGATTTGTAGTGGCCCTTCTTGCCATAATTGAAGCAAGTCACATGGGACTTGGACTTCTGCTGCTTGAAAGCAGGACCCTTCACTTTCAGATTCGTGAAGTCCTTCTTTTTGCGATGAGAAGCAGCCTGCTTCCCCTGGTACTCTCTGGTTTGGACCAGATTTGCCTTCGCCAGTTGTTTGGACAGAGTATCCATCTTCTGTTGAGAGCGCATCTCGTCCTCAACATGGATCTCTTGCAAGAAATCTTCCAAGCTAATTTCCATCTTCTTTCGATGCATCCTTGCATAGAAGTTGCTCCATTCTGTAGGAAGTTTCGCGACGATCCCTCCAACGATAAACTTGTCGACGAGGGGCATGTTCTTGTCTTCTAGTTTCTGACGCAACTTCAAAAACTTCTTCACTTGGGGCAGCATCGCCTTCTCGTCTTCGAAGGTCCACTTGTGGTATTTTTCTACCATGAAGATCTCGGACCGGTTCTCGTCATCTTCATAGAGCTTTCCCAAGGAGTCCCATATCTCTTTGGCAGATGTCTTCTTGGAGTAGGACTCTGCCAGAGAGTCTTCCATGGAATTGAGTATCAGTAGTTTACATATACTGTTTTCTCTCTTCCACTTCGCTTGCTTGGTCGTAGCAGCGGCCAAAGCCACAGCAGATCCAGTGGTTGGAACGATCGGTTCTTCTTCTGACAGCACGTGATCAACATTCACGAGTTAAAGATTTAAAGTGACCTTTCGTCTCCATATCTGGAAGTGTTCGCCATCGAATTTCTCCAACTTGTTAAAGCCGGTATCGATGAGCGAATCACGAGAATTATCCATCTTCTCAATAAAGCTTCGAGATTGTTAGTGCCGAGGCACAATTTTCGATGGAAAATTCTGAAACTGAAATAATTGTACACACAACGTTTCAAATACAGCACCTTAAAGAAGATGTGCAACAGAGATCCTGGAGGATTCTGAATTACGAGGATCTAAAAAGATTCTACGTAATACACAAAAATCTAAAGAGACTTTGTGCAACCAACTATCGGCAGTAGAGCTTCTAAAAAGAAGTTACTGTAAAAGGCAACAGCAGCGATGACTGGCGAGAATGAGATGCTGGGGTGAATGAACCACCGTTGCTCAAAGCTTTATTCGCCCCACACGAGCACGAACAGCTTCCAGGAACCAGCAAGTTCACGAAGAACTTCTGGAACGCTCGTAAGTTAATATTTGAGACTTGAACGGGCTTCCTGGACTTAACAGACTCCCTCAACTCTCTTCTTGGTGCATCTTTCAAAGGAGGCCAAGGGGCTCTATTTATAGAGTGGAGTTGAGACTTCACCTCTTCTCCTATCCGATGTGGGACTAAAATACCAATACTCAAAAATAGAGTTTGATATTTTAGATCATCCCACAATCAGCATAGAAGTGTGCCAGTCCACGCCTACCCCCCGAACACTCCCGTGCATGCACGAGACATCCTGGAGTCCGTGTCCGAGTCCGCACAACAAAAATTAACTTGCATCCTTGTTGGATTTAATCCTTTTTCCTTCTAGGAAAATACTTCCACATGGTACAAACTTGTGCTCCACTACACCTCATGTGCACACCTCAACACAAGCAATGCATTATATTGAGATACTCACCATTTGGTGTAGCCGATGTGGGACTATCTTTTCTAATCCAAAGGCAAAAACACCAACACTGCTAACTGCTGCTGCTGCTGCTACTGCAGTCCACTGCTGCTGCTGCTCCTACTTCCTACTGCTGCTGCTGCTACTCCTTATTCCTGTTCTTCTTTTCCTACTTCTTCCCCTCTCTCTATATATATATATCTCTGTATATATATATCTATCTATCTAGCTATCTATATATATATATATATTTTTTTTTCTATATATATATATATATATATATATATATATATATATATATATATAGATATATATATATATATATTATATATATATATATATATATATATATATATATATATATATATATATATACTCGATATATCTATCTAACTATCTAACTATCTATCTATCTATATATATATATATATATATATATATATATATACTATATATATATATATATATATATATATATATATATATATTTATAAATATATATATATATATATTTATATGTGTTTGTGTTTGTGAGTATATATATATATATATAAAACCATGTCACGCCCCAGAACCAGAATACTGGAGAGCGGGGGCAGACATAGCCAGCTACGTATAATGAAATGGAATCCACTCCATTATACGGTCACGGCTGTCTAGATATATGAGGGTTTATCTACAAGCCAACAGTCTCTTATGGTCGATAACAAGCCTAGTGTCTCAATCACAAGCAAGTAAATAGAGTTACAAGATGTAAGATCACCAAATATACAATAGTAAGGCGTCCCAAACATTACATATCCAGCTGATCATGAAGCTAGTCGTTACAAAATGTGAGGACTAGCAAGAGTTTAGTCATACATGATCAACCCTAGGTTGCCAATCATGTTACAGCCCGTAGGCAGACAGTAAGTAAAAATGTACACGAGCTAACACTTGCTCGACGGCTAAACGCCTCAAAAGAATAATTTTACAATAAAGTGGGAGAGCAAAAATAAACCCACTCGTTGCCCTGGTTACGCCTGGTGTTCACCATCGGGCTAGAAAACCGATAGATCCTCTGGAGCTGCTCTGGTATCTGGCCATACAAAACCAGCTGGGTCAGACCCCAGAAAGAGCAAGTACCACAAAGGAAGCTTCACTTAGGAACTAAAACCAGCAATCAGCACAAGAGTAATAATATATAATAAAAGACAATAATTAAAGAAAACATGACAGGTGATATACGATGAGATAACCATGGGACTATTCAGATAACCAGGTTACAACCCGTAAACCAAACAAGGACCGGGGTTGTAACCCTTCGTCTGAACCGAACTTGGTTTCTTCCACCATTTATCGGCAGGACAAATTAAGAAATCAGGACATGTGACAATCTTGATATTGAATTAAAGTAAAGCACGAGTAATCATGTCATGTCATAATCTTATACAGGATCGGGACGAGACAAAGCTGGACTAGACTCCATCCAATCAATCACGGCCAAGCAAAGAGTACGGCTTGATACTTTAACTAACTAGGGTTATCACAGGCCTAGTTACTAGCAAGATGCAGCGAGATTCTTCCAAGTCCAGTTACCCGCCTGCTGCTACCTAAGTGACCCCAGCAAAGAAAAGGAAAAAGATAGCATGATATAGCAGACACACTGTAGTAAGATACATGTGTCCTAAGGTACCACACTCGACGGCGGGCTGGAAGTGCGCTCATCTCGACGGATAGCAACAAATCCCATGTATATATATATGGCCGGGATCAAAGGGGCAACAGGTAACTGGAAAAGTCTCTCCATGAACTACTGGATTATTCTAGTAATTAGCCTTAGTCCATTTCAGTGGGTGCCCCTGACCGTGGTACTCAGGGATCTCCGTCCTAGACATGATGCAAGACAAGACGGGTTCATTTGTACAAGCACAATCGTCCACGGTGTCCAGGTCATTCAATCTTGTCATGTCGTGTTAGCCGTCGCAACAGCATTCAAGAAATATCATGTCAGGTTTATCAAGTCAAGAGTGCGCCACGGCGGGCCACTATCAAGAATTATCATGTCAAGTTATCATGTCAAATTGTCAGGTCAAGTTATCTTGTCAGGAGTGCACCACGGCGGGTCACTATAAAGTCATGCCATTTATCAAAGAGGAAAGAAATTCGCATAATTAAAATAATAATATAATATAATATATATATTCCTGAAGCCAAGGAGAAACTCTACAACTTTCATGTTGGAAGTGGAAAGAAATTCTGACCACAATTTAGACAAATAAAACATTAAACAATCAAAGTGGGACCCATGTGGTCCAAAAGTGGGAGAACAAACATGCGGTCAAAGAGAGTGGGAGGCCACCCATGCGGCCAGGAAACAATAAAATAGGCCTTGAAATCAAAATAAGACAAAAGATAGTGGGACCTTTATTAAATGCAAACTCCCACTTCAGCAAGCAAGTAAAAAAAAAAGCTACGTGGGACCCCCACAATTAATGCAAATAAGAAAAAGTACACGTGAACCCTTTAATTAATGGTTCACGTGGCCAAAATAATAATTAGTGGGGGAAGGGAACCTATGCGGCTCCCTTAGATTCCATGCAAAATTCCACATGCAAATAATAATATTTAATTGTCCAAGGCCATGCGGTTACAAATTTTCCTGAAGGCCAAAACAAAGCCAGACAAATAATTCCCCATGGTTATACGGCTAAGATCCAATAATATAATATATATATATATAAACTACAAATGTATGCAATTCTTATTGTATACAAATATTTTAATGTGTGGCCTATACTCCATGCGGCCAGATCTTCCTGAAGGCCAAGGAAGGCCAATAATATAATATATATCACTTGTTAAGTGCATACAATTAATTGCTTAAGCCTAGCATGCATTAATTGCTTAAGAAAATACAATGCATGCATTGCATGCTGCTGATGCTTTCTATGCAAAATGCAAGCATGGAATAAAGCTAATCCATAAATTAGGCTAAGGCATTAAAAATAAGTACCATGCAAAAGTGCATTCAGTAGCCTATGCGGCTCCAAGGCATTAATACCTTGTTAATGCATGAACAATGCATTAATAATACTTAAATGCATTCTTGGAAGGCATGCGGCTCATGAATAATGCATTGAATGCCACATGGGTGTCTTCATGCGGCTGATAGTTGGAGTGGCCTATGCGGCTCACTGAATATATAATAGTAATAAATGCATGCAAGAAGCTAGCCGCATAGGCTTGAAAACACACTCAAACACTCTCACACATACTCTCACACACACTCTCACACACACTCCCATGACACCACCACCACCACCACATCTCCTCTACACACACACAAATACATAATATATATATATATATATATATATATATATATATATATATATATATATATATATATATATATATATATATATATATATATATATATATATATATATATATATATATTGTGCCAACCCCCTCTTTTTATTAATCAAGGCTCAAAATGCCGAAGCCAAGGCAAAAAGCCTAAAACTACCAAAAAGACAGGGGGCGACCGCGCCCGCCAAAACTAACTGAAGGAAGGTTGCCAGAATGCTGGTGGGCTGTAGGAGCACAGTGAACTCCTTTTGCGACATTGCTGGTGGATTTTCCGAATTAGCTGCTCGGCGGAGTATTGGTGACCCTCGTATCTCGCTTTGTTGCGATTCTTCCAAATTACCCAGGTGGCAGCCGCTGCCACGATCTGGTGGCCGTGGGACACGACTCCCCAGAGGGCCAGGAGATCGTTAAAGCGCCCGTCTCCTGTAGTGATGTTGTAGATGCGGTTGAGGATGCTCCAGATTTGGTCGAAGAGGCTTCCCTCCCGGAAGATGTGGTCAATAGTCTCCGTCTGCCTCTCATCGCAACAATTACAAGCTGACGCCAGGCTAAAGCCGATGGAGTTAAGGATCTCATCGGTTGGCAGTTTCTTTCTCATGACTCTCCACAGAAGGAAGGACCATTTCTTTGGGATGCACGATTGCCAGAATAGCGCCATGAAGTGCTCTTGGCCGTTCTTGTGGATCACAGATTTTGCCGATCGTACTGAGAATACTCTGGAAGCTTCCAGCGACCATCTCAGCTCGTCCGCGTCGGAACTAATGATAAGTCCTTGCTGACGAATGCTGTCGACCGTATTGTTACCGGACCACTCGCGAATTTGGTCCCAATTCCATTCGTTATTAGTGGGGTTCCACAGGTCTTTGATCCTGCGATTGCTTGGGGATCCAGAAATGTTCGGGATAAGGCTGTCACCGATCCATCTTTCCAGGAAGAGGTTGGCCTTGCCGTCGCCCAGATGGAGTCTAATCGCCGGCTCAGCCAATTCGCGGCCTCGTAAAATACGGCGCCAAGCCGTAGAGGATCTGCTATTGGCTCTGGCCATTGCTGGGTGGATGTATTTGAAGTATCTGGCCTTCACGAACCTGGTCCATAGGTTTTCGCTCATGCGTAATTTCCACCACAGTTTCATAGAGAAGGCTTTGACGATGTGATTGAGTTTGGTGAATCCTAGCCCGCCGATCGCAATCGGGGTGGCCATGGCTTCCCAGCTGGCCCAGTGGTGTTTGTCTTGACCTTCATTGTGGCCCCAGAAGAACTTGCAAAAGATCTGCTCGATCGACGCGAGAACCTTCTTGGTCGGGGAACAAGCCACTAAGGTGTGGATGGGGATGGAGTTGAGCACATGTTTGATTAGGATTATTTTGCCGCCTGGGAATAGGGTGGCGTTATGCCAACCTTCAATTTTGTTCCTGATTTTGGTGGTGAGGTTCTCGAAGATGCTGGCGTTGGATCTCCCGTACACCAGGGGGCAGCCGAGGTAGGTAAAGGGAGGGTGAGCCACCGAGAAGGAAGTGAGGTTGGTTAGACTGGTAGCATTCTCGATTTTGATGCTGTGGTGGGCGTAGATGACGCTCTTGGAATGGTTGATTTTCTGGCCAGAGCATCTGGAGTACCGCTTCAGGGTGTTGTGAACCACCTCCATCGATCCGACATCCCCAGAAGAGAAGATAAGTAAATCGTCGACAAATGCCAGGTGGATGATGGTGGGGCATCCACTGGCGGTGTGATATTGCTGGAAATTCGGGGTGTTGGTCATGTTATTGAGGTTTCTGCTCAGGGCGTCGGCTGCGATGATGAAGACCGTGGATAATAGAGGATCGCCTTGTCTGACACCGCGGCTAGATTTGAAAAAGCCCTCGGATTGGCCGTTGATGACTGTGGAGAACCATGAGTTGCTGATGGATCTCCACATGGTGTTGGTCCAATTCTCCGAGAATCCGAAAGCTCTGAAGACCCAGATCATGAACTGCCAATCGAGTCTGTCGTAGGCTTTCTCCATGTCAATTTTGATGGCGATGTTGCCCCCTCGAGCAGGAAACTTCATGCAGGTGATAAGTTCTTGGGCCAGCATGATGTTGTCCAGGATGTTCCTACCTCGAACGAATCCGCTTTGCTCCTCCGAGATGATTTTAGGGAGAATGTCTGTCATTCTAGTAGCAATGATCTTGGATATTATTTTGTTGGTGAAGGTACAAAGACTGATAGGTCGAAAATTGCGGAAGGAGTTGGGGTTGTCTTTTTTCGGGATAAGGATGAGGTTGGCGCTGGAGATGGCTTTGGGGTAATGAGCTCCTTCTAGGAAAGTAATAGCCGCGTCGGTGATGTCCCGCTTGATGATCTCCCAACAGGAATGAAAGAATACTCCAGTGAATCCGTCTGGGCTGGGGGCGCTATGCTCGTTCAATGCCCACACCGCATCTTTTACTTCCTGTTCGGACAGGGGGCGCTCCAACAAAGCATTGTCGGAGTCGTTGATGATGGTGGAAATTTGGTCGAGGAATGATGAGTCTTTGTGGACCGTTTCCTTGGAGAATAAATTGGCATAGTAATCGGCGGCCGCCTCTTGGATACCCTTTTGGTCTGTTCTGCTGATGCCGTGCTCGTCTGATATATGATGAATCGATAGTTTATTTCTTTTGCCATTGACGCAGGTGTGAAAATATTTGGAGTTTTTGTCCCTTTCGCTGTCCCATTTCAGTCTGGCTTTCTGTTTCCAGAAATCGGTCTCAACTTTGAGTCTGAATTTGAGCATAGCCTTGGTAAGGTTCAGGGCTCTCCTGGCCGCAGGAGATCAGTCGGTTAGGAATATAGCTTCTGCTCGGGCGACGTCGTCCTCAGCGACGCAGATAGCTTGGAAAATGTCCCCAAAAGCTTGTTTGCTCCATTTGGAAAGGGCTTTCCTGGTGGCTTTGAGCTTGTTACTAACCCGAGTGAGAGGGTTGGGGAGTCCTGGCTGTTCCATGCTTCCGCAATGATGCTCGAGAACTGCGGGTGGTCGGTCCAAAAGTCGAGGAATTGGAAGTTCTTTTTGGGAAGGTGGGTGTTGTTTTTGGTTTCCACCAGAATAGGGGCGTGGTCGGATTCTGTAGAGTTGAGGTGGGACAGGGTGGAGCTGACCCTCATGCCGTGCCAGCACGCGTTGGTGAGGGCTCTGTCCAGATGGGAGTATTGACGGCGATCGTCGTCCTGCATATTACACCAGGTAAATTCGCTTCCTTTGAACTGGAGAGGAGTGAGATGAGCGTTGAATATGAAGTCGTTGAAGTCTTGCATGGCTGATAGGGGTATGGGACGACCTCCGATCTTCTCTTCTCTGCGGATGATGGCGTTGAAATCCCCTATGCACAGTCAGGGGGTGTTGGTGTTGTGGAGGTAGGTGTCGAGAAGATCGTTCCAAAGGATTTTGCGTTCAGCGATGACACAGCTACCGTGTACCGCTGAAAGGATGACACGCTCCGGGAGGGTGGGGTGTGTGACCCAGCAAGAGAGGGCTTGTTGGGAGTCCTGGATGATGTCGAGATTAACATCCTTCGAGCCCAGAATCCAAATATCGTGCCTGCCAGCAATCGTTGTTGGTAGGCCCAGAGCCATTTGGGTAGATTTAAGTCGTTTGGAAGGGATTTTGGGTTCTATGATGATGAAGATGTCAATCTTGTGAATTTTCCAAAGGCTAGAAATTCTCCTTAATGTCGGTTTGTTAGCCAGGCCTCGAACATTCCAAGATAGGATGTTAAGCATTTTTGATATTGTGGAAGGGTTTTTTGTTTCGCCTTGCGACGGATCTGGTTAGGATGGTGACGGTCTTGTCTGTGCCTTCCTTGCTCCGTTGGGAGTTCGGCACTACCGCTCTTGATGTTGTTGGGGGATTGCAGTTGTAGTGTGCGTTCGGACTTGAGGAGGGGCCTATTAGGTCTCCAGCTGAGTCAACAACAGGATCCTCCGGAGGAATAGCCAGGGAGTCGTGAGCTCTCTCGGTCAACAACTGCTGAAGAGGGACTCCAGCAGCTAGGACTTGCATACCTCTCCTTGCTTGGTCGGGTCCAAGGAGGGCTAGAGCGTCTTCGACTGGGTTCCCGCTGGAGGAATGTAGTGTTGCGTTGATTGGGGGAGAGGCCGTGGAGTCTGCCTCATATCCGCTGGGGGGGAGCCGTAGCTCAGCGCTGCCTGAGACGATACCCTTCTTCGCTCGCGAGGAGTTGGGGGAGGGGGGCGAAAGCTCGGGAAGGCTAGAGCCTTCGGGGGTGCTGACCGACTCCGAGTCCTCTGAGTCGAGAATGGCAAATTGGTTGGAGGTCGCTATGTGTTAGGGAGTGTAAGGGATCAGAGCTCTGCTTGGGGGATCGCTGGAGGCTGGCTCGTTGGGGCTGGATTCGAATCGAATGTGAGAATTTGGGAGAGGTAAGATGGGCGACTTGGGAGACCTTCCATCTGAAAGGTCGTTGTCTTTCCTGGATGACTTCTTTTTGAGCTCCGGGTGAAGGCGGTGGCAAAACTTCAAAATGTGGCCTCTTAAGTGGCAGTGGTTGTAAAATAGTATGTGGTTGTCGTAGAGGATTTGTTGGGTGTAGGTGTGGTTGCCTAGCTCGATAGTAATGAAGTTGGGAGGTTCTAATGTGAGATCTAGTTCAACACAGATTTTGGCGTAGTGGGCTTTGGTGAGGTTGCTAGTCTCGGGCGCCGTGGCCACGTACGTCCCGAATGAGTTGGCGATGCGTCTTAGCGCCGCTGGGACAAAGCAAATGAGAAGAAGGTTAGGGAGGGTAACCCACGCTGCCACGGTGGCTGAATCTTCTTTGGTGTTGAATCCCGGGGTCCACTTAATTATCTTCATGTGGTGGGATTCGATCATGGCTGTGCCCTTGGACCAAACTGTCCTGTGATCGCGATCCGACGATAGATGAAGGAGGATGTGTCTAGGGTCAAGGGGGGCCACTCGATAGTCAGACGAGAGGTTCCACTTGGCGATCACTTCCTGAACCTTGGCAAGTTTGGGGCACCCCGTGGAGAATTTCAGAATGAAGGTGTGAGGAAAGGCCGCTGACAGCGAGGACACTTCCAATTCGGAAAAAGGGATGACTGGGGCAGGGAACTCTTGAGAATAATCAATGTCCGGCAGATGAACGTCTGGAAGAATAATGCCCTTCGAGGGGATAAGGTCCGGCCGCAGCATGGCAGCATAGGAAGGCTGAGACGACCCGGGAGTATAGATACCCGAGGAGCCGGCACGGGCGGTTGAGGAGCCACTCTGGGGGGACGACCTCGACGCAAGAGGCAAGGGAAGAGGTGGGAGCCTGGGGAGGCCTGCCTGAAAGGGGGAGGGGGGCGTAGGTGGACGGCGGAGCGCCGCTCGGGCCAGAGACGGGGGCCGCGCCGGCGCTGGGAGGAAGGGTGCGCCGCTGCGGCCTCCACCGCAGAGGAGGCGCCCAGGGGCAACGGCGCGAGGGAAGGGGGAGACTGAGAGGAGGCTAGCGCGGAAGCGCCTGAACTGGGGATCGCCGGGGAAGAGCTAGTGCCGACGGGAAGGCCGAGGGAAGAGGAGGGAACCAGAGGGGGCTGGGAGAGGGCTGCACAAAGGTGGAGGGGGGCTGCGCAAGGGGGTGGGGCGGGTGGACTGCGCACAGGGGAGGGGGAGGGGAGAGGCGCGCAGTGGGTAGGGGAGTAGGGGGTGGAAGGGGGGGAATGAATGACAGGTGGGGGGTGGAGAGGTGAATGAGAGGGGGGACTGGATAGCACAGAGGGGAGGGGGCTGAACTGCGCCTGGGGAAGAATGGGAGTTGGACTGCGCAAGGGAGGGGGGCCCACCCTGGACAAGCGCGGTCCAAAGCTGCTGCGCAAAGAGGGAGGACACGCGCTCCAGGAGCTGCGCAACAGAAGGAGAGGGCTCTGCAGGAAGGCTCTCGGTGCAGTCAACGAGCTCGAGAAGGGACATTTCGGGAAGCGCACCATGGGCAGAGAACCCGAGGGACTGGGGGGCGGGGGGCCCGAGGCCAGCAGAGCTGAGGCTCATGCCTCCCAAGGAGGGAAAGGATGATTTCGAACTGTAGGAGAGGACGGGAAGACGGGGGAGAAGCGGTTGGTGGCCGGAGACGTCGGAGCCGCCAGCCGGGGCGGAGGAAGGCGAGGATTCGGCGGGCGAACACGACGAGGGGCTAAGGGAGCCACCCCGAGGCGCCGGAGCGGGGGGGGCGAGCTCCGGGCTGCGCGGCGGGAGGAACGGCCGACGGCGAGGGAGAATACGGAGGTGGAAGAGGAGGGGAGCGGGTTTGTAGGGCGGCGGGAAGGAGAAGACGGAGCCAGTCCAGCGCCTCGGGAGGGCAGGGGGTCGACATCGGGGGAGACAACCGGAGAGGGGCGGCGAGGAACAGCGAAGGGGGGCTGAGGGAAAGGGGCGGCCGGCCTAGGCCGGCCAAGGGAGGGGAAAGAAATGCACGGGAGGAAGAGGAAGAGACATTATATATATATATATATATATATATATATATATATATATATATATATATATATATATATATATATATATATATTCTACTCTAAAAAAGGAAAACCCCTAATAAAATCCTCAAACTAGGTTTTAGGGAAACCTATAAAAGCTATGGTCAAATTGTAGAGAATGGTCTCCTCTACATTTATTGTGAAGGAATAAATGATAAAGAGGAATTTATGAGGGTTAATGAGCATACCTAATTGTTGATCTTCTTGAAGAAGGAGGAGCTCCAAAAAGAAATGAAATGAAGAGAGAGACAGATTACTTATGAGTGAAGGAAAGAGAGGGGGAGTGGCCTACGTGTGGCCGGCCATGGGGGGTCCTAATGGGTTTGGGTGGAGACCCATTAGGCCTCCACACCCATTAGACTTAGTTTGGGTTGGTTTGGATTTGGTTTGGTTCGGTTTGTTTTGGTTCAACTTCAAAATCACTAATTAAGCCTCTAAATGACTAGTTAAGCCATGGGAGTATGGTTTATGGTTTCTAGCCTAGTTAGGATGGCATGTGGGCCAAGTCCAGCTAGTATGTGGGTCCCACTAGCGTCCAGACTACCCGGGTCTCCAACTTAAGTCCAAATTAGATAAAATTCAAACTAAAACAAGCAAATCCCTAAAAATCCTATAAAATCAAATAAAATTCCCAAAAATTATAAAACTTGGAAAATGACAAAAATACCCCTAATTCGAAAACTGGGGTTGACAAATCTACCCTCCTTAAAAGAATTTCGTCCTCGAAATTTAAACAACTCAAAACATGCAAACAGAAACAGTAAACTTAAAAGCATATACCTCATGGCTCGAAGAGATATGGGAATCGCTCCCGCATGTCGTCCTCTCTCTCCCAGGTAGACTCACCTGGAGAGTGGTGCCTCCATGCAACGCGAACCAAGGGAATGACCTGGTTCCGGAGCACCTTCTCTCTTCAGTCCAAGATCTCAATCGGCTTCTCTGGATAGCTGAGTGTCGGTCCCACTTCGATCTCGGAGTGGTCCAAAATGTGACTGGGATCTGCCACGTACCGTCTTAGCTGTGACACATGGAACACGTTGTACACTCCCTCTAGTGCGGGTAGTAACTCTAACCGGTAAGCCACTGCACCGACCCTGCCCAAGATACGGAAAGGTTCGATGTATCGTAGACTAAGCTTCCCGCCGCCACCAAAATGAATCGTGCCATGCGTCGGAGAAATCCGCAGAAACACAAGATCACCAACCTAGAACAAAAACACAAGGCTTAAAGCTTGATCTAAAACAATCACAATCAAACTCAAATACTAGAAAAATCTAAACTATACCTCAAACTCCAACGGCCTCCGGTGGCTATCGGCCCAATGTCGCTGCCTATCCTGCGCCACCCGAAGTCTATCTCTGATAACTCTGACCTTCTCCGCAGCATCCACTACCATCTCAGGGCTAAGCAAAACCCTCTCGCCGATATCATCCCAAGACAAGGGAGTACGGCACCTCCGTCCGTATAGAGTCTCGAAAGGTGACATCTCTATACTGGCTTGGTAGCTGTTGTTGCAAGCAAACTCTACCAAGTGAAGGTGGTCCTCCCAAGATCCCCCGAAGTCCAATACACAGGTACGAAGCATATCCTCGAGGGTCTGAATCGTCCTCTCCGACTGCCCGTCTGTCTGGGGGTGGTATGCGATACTGAACTTGAGCGATGTACCCAAGCTAAGCTGCAAACTCCTCCAGAAGTAGGAAGTGAATCGGCTGTCCCAATCCGAGACTATACTCACTGGAACCCCATACAATCGGACTATCTGCAGCACGTACATCTCGGCCAGCCTCTCCGTAGACAAACCCACCTTGAAAGACAAGAAGTGGGCCGATTTGGTCAATCGATCAACAATGACCCAAATCGCATCCTTCCCTCCTGGAGAGCACGGAAGTCCAGATACAAAGTCCATAGTGATATGCTCCCACTTTCTACTTAGGAATGGGTAGTGGCTGGAGCAATCCACCGGGTCTCTGTCTCTCGGCTTTCACCTGCTGGCTCACCAAGCATCTAGAAACGAACTGAGCCACCTCGCATTTCATGCCATACCACCAAACATGCTATCTCAAGTCTCTATACATCTTGTTGGCCCCAGGATGCATAAAGTACTGAGAATGATGCGCCTCCTAAAGAACCTCCTCCCGAAGTCCTCCGCTCGGCACGCACAATCTGGTACCATGCCTCAACGACCCATCTTCCGCTATAGAGAACTCATCCAACAATCCTGCCCGGACCTACTCCCTGATGACCCTCAGAGCCTCATCCTCAAACTGAGCTGCCCTAACTCTGTCCATCAGCTCCGACTGTACCTGAAGACCCCACATCTGCGCCTCGAACCCAGGAACTATCACCTCTATGCCCAAGCTCTCCAGATCTGCCAGAAGGTGACGATCCATCGTTAAACACATGGCCACGGGATACCTGCTCAAAGCATCTGCAACCACATTGGCCTTCCCCGGATGGTACTGTAAGGATATATTAAAATCCTTCATCAGCTCTAACCATCGCCTCTGCCTCATATTCAGCTCTTTCTGGGTAAACACGTACTTCAAGCTCTTGTGATCTGTATAGATCTCAACTCGCTCTCCGTACAAGTAGTATTTCTACAGCTTCAAAGCAAAGATGACCGCTGCCAGCTCCAGATCGTGGGTAGGATAGTTCCTCTTATGAGGACGTAACTGCCTAGATGCATAGGCAATCACCTTCCCGTGCTGCTGAAGTACACAACCCAAACCCCATCGTGAAGCGTTACTGTAGATCGTATAACCACCAGATCCAGATAGCAGCGTCAAGATAGGAGCTGTAGTAAACCTCGTCTTCATCTCCTCAAAGGCGGCCTGGCACTCCTCGGACCAAACAAACTCTTCGTCCTTCCTGGTAAGTCGGGTCATCGGCTGGGAAATCCTGGAAAAGTCCTGCACGAACTTCTGGTAATAACCTGCCAGACCCAGAAAACTCTGAACCTCTGCTACTGAGCTCGGCGTAGACCAGGACTCCACTGCAAAAATCTTCTTCGGATCCACTGAAATCCCTTCGCCAGAGACAACATGGCCTAGGAACTCTACGCGATCCAAGAAGAACTCGCACTTCGACAGCTTCCCATACAGCTGCTCCCTCCTGAGAGTGTTCAGCACAATCCTTAGGTGCTCCTCGTGCTCCTCTGGTGTCTTCGAATAGATGAGAATGTCATCGATGAAGACCACCACGAACTTGTCAAGGTACTGATGGAATACCTTGTTCATCAAGTTCATGAATACCGCCGGGGTGTTGGTCAACCCAAACGACATGACGGTATACTCATACTGGCCATAACGAGTCCAAAATGCAGTCTTCGGAATGTCATCCCGCTTCACCTTCAGCTGATGGTACCCGGAACGCAAGTCGATCTTCGAGAACACTCTCGCCCCGCTCAACTGGTCGAACAAGTCATCAATCCTTGGCAAATGATACTTGTTCTTGATATAGTAAGGTTGTTGAGCACCCTATAATCGATGCACATACGTAACGTACCATCCTTCTTCGGGACAAAAAGAACTGGCACGCCCCAAGGTGAAGAACTAGATCGGATAAAGCTCTTGTCCTGCAGCTCGTCGACCTGTTTCTTCAGCTCCGCTAACTCACTGTTGTTGATTCTATAGACGTACTGTGAGATAGGCTCAGCGCCCGACACTAAATCTATAGAGAACTCAACATCACGATCTGGCGGTATCCCAGGCAACTCCTCGGGAAAAACATCCAAGAACTCAGCAATAAGTGGATGTGGCAACACCGGCCCTGCCAACAAAGCTCCGCAGAATCCATCTCCTGGCTCCGCTGCACCTCGGGTGAACTCAAACTCTGGCTCTCACGGCGGCCTGAACAGAATCTTGCCTCCTCTGCAGTCTATGCTAGCATGGTGCATGCTCAACCAGTCCATACCGAGTACCATATCGTAACTCGGAAGTGGCATTACGAGCAAACACGCACTCAGCTCCCGGCCTCTCAAAGAAACTCTCCGCCCCTTGCAAACATTGTTAACCAGGATGATGTCATTCCCAGTCATAATCTTGCAAGTCCTACCAAGATACTCAGTAATGATATTGTGCCTAAGAGCAAAAAAAATAGACACAAAACTGTGCGTAGCACCAGAATCAAACAAGGCTAAGGCAGGAAAAGAATCGAGCAGAACAGAACCTGCGACAACATCTGCTATAGGCTCCATCTCCTCGGCTGTAAGGGAAAAAGCTCTACCCTGAACACCCTTCTGCTGGCGGTGCTAGACAAACTGTTGCTGCTGGGTCGAAAGTGGACCCCGCTGCTGAACTACAGGCACACTAGCTGGTGCCCTCGGAACAGGTGCCCTCTGAGCTGCTCCAGCAACACGGGGGTTCTTAGGACACTCCCGCATCTGTTGCCCAGCGGCACCGCAAAAGAGGCACAAACCCAGCCTCCTCCTACAGAACTCAAAGAGGTGACCAGGCTTCTTGCAGTAGTGGCATGGAGGATCATCCTGCCCCTAACGCTGCTGAACTCTCTGGACAGGTGCCCTAGCCTGCACCTGCTGCTGATGATGTTGGAATGGCTGATGCTGAAGCTGAGGGCGCTTAGAAGCCCCCGCGCTGCTACTGGCCCCTGAAAATAAATCACGATCCCTCTTGGGCTTCAAGCCCCACTCTCTCTCCACCTTCCGAGCCTCCGCATAGACCTCTGCATATGTCGCATAGAAGGAAGGGATCGGGATCTTGATATCCCATGTCAATCCCTCCCGGAAACGCTCTGCTCGGATCACTGGGTCGCTCACCATGTACTCGGCGTATCGGCTCAGCCGGCCGAACTCCGCCGCATACTCCTCCACAGTCATACTTCCCTGCTGCAGGTTCTGAAACTGCCACACTAGGCCGATCTTGTCTGTGGGGGAAAAGAACTTCTCTCTGAACAGGGCCCAAAACTCAGCCCAAGTGTGGCCCTCTCCTGCAAGAGCCGGCTCGTTCCGGAACCATGTTCGGGCAACATCTAATAACTGCAAGCCAACCGCCTCGACCTTCAGGTCGTCTGCCAGGCGGGAGGCCCTTATCTGACGCTCGATATCCTCGAGCCAGTCATCAGCATATACAATTCCCTCGGTCCCTCTGAAATCCCTCGGATCCATCTTCTTGAAAGCCTGGATGTCTCCGGGCTTCTGCTGCTGCGCCTCCCGCTGTGGAGCCCCACGCTCCACCGTAGCCAGGGCCAACCTATGGGCATCCTCCATGCCCTGGTGCATTGCCTCAGTCTGTCTCATCTGTGCCTCGTGCTGGGCCTGCTGGGACTCCAGCACCTGCTGAAAGAATGCGAGCATCTGCCCCATGTCTGTAGGCAGAGGAGGCAACGGAGGAATAGCTCCCACCACCAACTGAGGAGTCCCCTGCTGAGAAGAAGGAGGAACGCCCCCGACAGCTCCCGTCGTAGCCTCCGACACTGCAGGAAGAGCACCCGCAGTGACCCCAGGGACAGTCATCGAGAGCGTTGGAGGAGTACCCCCGAGAGCCCCTACTGAAGTCCCCACTGTAGGGGAAGTGACTGGAGCTTGTCTGCCAGAGGTAGCAGACCTCTCCGTCTCCCCGTGCTCCTCACCGAAAGAATGAGTCATAACCATCCTAGAGACAGATTGAAAAGAAGATATCAATATGGCACAAGAAGGACTATATCAAAGGAGGACAGCTAGAATACATTAAATTAATATCAAAGACGGTAAGCAAGATAAGCAAGGAAAGATCCTACTGTGATTGAGTACTCTTAGCCTACCACCTCCTATATGTAACACAGGCTCGTAGTCAACACTCTAAGACGAGTGCTGCTACGACATCGCACTAATTACAACTTCAGGACCTGCATGGGCCACCACTAAAAACATGTCACGACCCGCACCCGTTGCTAGGGCACGTGTGCGTAACAACGCCCAGCCCTCACCGTAAAAACGATGTGGAACGCTGTAGGTTTACTACTCTAACAAAAGTTTATATAATATCAAAAACCTGTCAAGAATATGGTCAACTCCGAACGGAGGACAAGCAATGATAATATATAAGTACTCAATCACAATTCTAAGATGATAAAGTAAATACTGAATGATAAAGACAACATGACAATAGAAAATATAACATGTCAAGTCTAAACACAAAGAATATACAAGTCCAAGTCCAAAGTCTCTAATACTAAACAAAATAATAACAGTCCCAAGAGTAACTGGAGACAAGGTCCAGTACAAAACCTACTCTATCTACAGGATAAGTGGTATCTCGCCCTACAGTACTGCACCCTGTTGATCTAGGGTATCAGTCTCTAAGCCTACTACGTCCGGTGGGTCGTAGTAAGTGCAGTAATTGTCACGTCCCAATTCGTAGAGTCATTTCTTCACATATTTTATCTCTTGGAATCGATCGTCCTCGCTTGGGCGTGATGCCGTACAAGTCCGGTTTTGCACTTGTACTAGGCAAAGATGGTACATAATCGATTATCTTCAAATATAAACACATCACAGCGGCAGAAGCAGACAAATTGAAGTTAGTGAGGACAATCTTTCTCATTGAATAGAAGTACATCACTTTTTATAGCAGCGGAGAAAAAGAGTAACTTGAAGCCACACAGAAATATATAGAACTTTATTCTCTTTATTGATAATTGAAGAAGAGTACAAGACTTGTATTAAAGTACAATGATTACAGTACATATCTCTTTACATTGGAAACCAACTGAACAATGCTATACAGCTTACATTTGATATGTGGATACAATGGATTACAACTCGATATACCGACTTGGCTTACAATCTCACTGGTACAACTGATTATAATGTTCCATACATTATGCCCTTTATAAACAGAAGACATCATCTTGTGCAAGGAGAGCTTCTGTATGTCCAATAAATCTTCGATGCCGCGGAACCAATCAAGCCAAATCTTCGTGTGTAGAATATCCCAAGCAAGAGCACCTGCCCACAAAACGTGGGTCAGCACATCATCTATGCACTGGCGAGTAGAATCCAACCCACTTGCATAAACCAACATTTAAAGTGATCATTTAAGCAAGCATTTATTAGAATGGTCTTTCTACTTGTGGCCTAGCATCAGTTTACAGTTCATGGGCAATAATCAGAGTGAAGCATGTAAACATATTCTTAGTAGCATTCATGTGGACATATCTTTTTAGCATTCTTGGTGTTATCATGCAAAGGCATCATTGAGGCATACTAAGTATTATCATGAAAATGCATCACTGAGGCATCGTTAACATTAACATCTTAAACATGTTATAACAGTTATCACTTCAAGCATCACTTAGCATGTATATTGTGTTTGAGCAATATTTAGCAAGGCATCTTTCTTAGCATACTGAACTTAACATGTTAAGCAGGATCTCATACTGAAAGGCTACATACAGCATCATCAAACTTATTTGGAACGTAAGTATGCAAGTTAAACCAACACATATATTGAATTATCACATTTAAGTGATTTCTTACCGATAGCCGACTCCCTCATACCTGCATCAAATACAGGTTAGCAGATATACTTACTCTGCCTACATAAGACATTCATTAGCATGCATCCTGACTACATGGTCACTGGTGTTTAACCATACGGACGTTGCCATATAGGTCTTCATTGGTAATGCGATGACTCCAGAGAAGGTAGCTAGCCCCAAAGGATGCCTCGCAGAACCCGTGCCCCTACTGGCACGCCAATGTTTTCTCCTAGGCCGGATCGGTCGCCCTAACGTCCCGGGGTACCGTCCGAGAAAACATATCCCCATCACTTATGCATAAGTTGTCCTATGACCATGCGAATGCGTGTCCGACTCAATCGTGAACATAAAATGCATGGTGAAATATTGAAGTAAAGACAACAGTGCATCATCATTCATCTCATTCAAGTCATGTTCAATGACTTATTCATTCCCAACATTACCATCATTTCATTTGGTGATCTCAATGATTCCAAGCCTCATCAATTCTCATTCATTGCTTCATTACAACATTTCTCATTATGTTCCTTCTAAGGAGGAACAACAGCATTCATTCATTTCAAAGGGACCTGTAGCATTTCATTCATTTTATAGGAACAATAGCATATTAAATTCTTTTCTCATGTATCATTCACGCAGCATCTCATTATTCAAGTGATTCATTCATTTCATCAATCTTAAGCATCAGGGACATTATCGATTCAATCTCAGGCATCATGTTACATTAGTGGTTCGAGTGTGATTCGTTCAACAATTCAAAGTTCATGTGTTATTCATTCAATGATTCCCAGCATATGAATCTCTATCGAAATTAGCAACTAAAGCATCGCGTCACAATTATTCAACATTCAAGGTAAGGGACATTAGGGACTTATTCATAGCACCATATTATTCTATTTATTAAGCATGCAGGAATAAGGAGGAAGGAGGACAGTTCCACTTGCCTTATATAACAGTCTTTCTGCTCCAATCTCATCAAGCGTAGCTCCACCAGCGAGCCACATTCCAATACCCATTCCATCTAGCCAGCTCAGAAAGACTGCATCAGTCTCAATTCTCCTGATCTCCAACATAAGTCACGGTCCAATATTCTGATCCCACCCAACAAGCCAACCAAATGCCTTGTGCAGAGCGGGACATTACATAATATACCACTCAGAAAAAGTTTCGTCCTTGAAACTTAAGAAAACAACTCATCTACTAGATTCACTTAAGCACAATGAGTTACTCATTCAGCTTCAATTCAATATTCATTTCAGTCCACTCGGTCATTTCAAAATAGCTATCCAACAGTATCATTTTAATCAATCAACGATTCAATCCATCTTTCTCTTTTTCCAAATACTTGCAACTTCTCATTGATTCACCAACATTTTTCTTGTATTCTATCTTGGTCGCAACACATCACTTCATTTGGATCTATACACATATTTCAGGCGTCCCCAAAACATATGCATTTCAGCCAAAGTCTGCGCTAGTGCGATAAATTCTTCCAACAATATTATCTCAGTCGCAACCTATCACTTCGGCTGGATCCATACACATATTTTAGGCGTCCCCAAAACATATGTACTTCAACCAACTTCTATGATAGTATAATTCGATCAGCCACGATATAATTCTCTTTCCCAAATCAGACTTAGTATCCTTTCAATTGACTTATAACTTTATTCACTTGTCACAATCACTATCTTCCAGTCCACCACTTTACATCAGGAACAACTTGGTTAAGCTCTCCACCCGGGCATAATACTTCTAGCATTCGATCAAGGGTCTAATCTTACATCCAATCATATCAAGAGTCCACAACATGCAATCATATTCCTTTCCAAATTCAACAATATTTCTCACCGAGGCAATTCATCTTTTCTAAAAGATACAATCCGACATCACCAACTATCGATTATCCGAGTCAGGGTATAATTCTATGCAACAGTCAAGGTTAATCCAGCTACCCGACTATAGATACCTATCCAACATTTCCATCATGAGCAGTCAATTCCATCTTATATAATAATTCACTATTCGATACATACAAATCAAGTCTCATCCCACGATTCTATTTCCCGCTATAGGCCGACACATAATCCTCAAGGGTCAAACATCTTTAAGGTTCATATTGGAGCATATACTTACAACTTATCATTCTTATATCATACTCATCACCATCTCTCGTTCAATGCCACAAGGTCATCTTATGGGTCGCCAACGGCCATCTATTATTTGGTCCAGTCTCAATGGTTAGATATACCGACAGCTATACCTAATCATTCAGGTGACTCCCCTAGATTGGACGGCTACTAGGGTTATACTAGTTTCTGTTTCTTAGGGCCAACAAGCAACCGGCAGTTCTAAGGAACTCTACCCAAACTTATGGGTATCAATTCAGTCTGAATAATGAATCGCCAATTGGGCTAAGCCAGCAATTGGTAATTCATCAACTGATCGCTAGGGTCAAGTCTATCTATTCAGGGTCTTCCTCAAGGAAATAGTTCCCACAGAGGCTCATTCTAGACTTACCCAACAATCGACTGAGATCGATCTATCAACATTACGGTCAATTCCAAATCCGACATACGATCTTCATCGTTCTAATAATCCATCACGTAAATTTCCAATAATTCAATTTCTGGTCCAATTCCTTCGTACTCACATAAACCCATAACCAAGGTTAACTACTCAAGGGTCATCGATTCCGATAGTTTTAATATAACTATAGAATCATACTATTCGGTCTGTATGACAA
The DNA here is from genome assembly GCA_029216955.1 of Iris pallida. NCBI lineage: Eukaryota > Viridiplantae > Streptophyta > Magnoliopsida > Asparagales > Iridaceae > Iris > Iris pallida. The sequence continues at coordinate 5,511 of JANAVB010016176.1, read as the reverse complement.
GGTTGTACCACTAAGTCATAAGCCAACAATCTATATCCCAACCAACAATCATCTATACCGACATTATCCAACACATTTGAAATTTCTTGTTCCCATTCGTTTCTCAATCATCAAACTCTCTTACGGGCATTCTTAAATTTCGTTCCTTTTCCAGCTGTCAAATCTTATATGGACATTCTTAAAATTCTCTACCTCAAGGGTCGAGTAGTTCATTCCATTCAATCTGATAATTCATGTATCAATTAACCATCCTCTATGCAACACAAGGATTCAGGGTTGCTACTTGTCACTTTTCTGGTACAATTCAATTCTTGAGCATATATGCGCATAAGCAACGAATATCCTTTGGTGTTCTAGATGGGTTAACATCTATTACACCTTAGGGTCAAGGCACAAATCTCTAATATTCCTTTAGTCACCGACAACTTTTTCCAAAACTTTCAGCTTAGCAATCAACATTGTATTAGCCACAACATTCTCTAGCCAAATCCATTTACTCATAGCATACTAACGGTCTTCCTAGTCTGAGTCAGCACTCGACTAAACAATTTCTAACCATGCCACCGATTACAATTTCCGACAATCTTGCTATCCAATATAACATTACCGTCAAGGGACACTCGAGTCATCTAGCCACAATACATGACTCCCAGCTAAGTCTCGGCACTACCCAGTACTCACAGATAGTCTCACTGCTATTCCATGGAAAGGGTCAACATACATCTCGTTCTGAGGTGGTAGAGGCAATATACCACTCAGAAATGAAGTCATCCTTAAACAATACCAACTCAATTCTATTCCAGACATTCGTGATCTATGATGATCACAACACTTAGCCAACATCTCGGTGTCTCAATAGTATAAGCCAACATTCTTAGGATCTCGAAAGCACTTAGCAACACACATGAGTCAATTCACCAGTTCTGTCAAACTCATCCATCAATTATTTCATTCACAATTCTTTTCCAATATCACATGCAATTCTCATCTTGTCGCAGCATACATAGCCACCTTTCTTTTATTCCCACATTCTAAACAACATTCACAATATAGCATACTATGACATCGAGTCATTGTTGGGTTATTTGTGTCCAAACTAACAACAATCATTCATTTAGGGGCATCACAATGTATATAGATTTATTGTATGGAACATCCAGTGAGCAGCCAAGAGGGTCAATAAACTTTCAAGCACAGATAACATAAGGATGATTACCGAACAACAATAGAATAATCGTGGAAGCAATCTTTGATTTAATCACGGAAGCAACGTTGAGTGATCGCGGAAGCAACTTTAGTTAATCATCGATGCAACTTTGATTTGAAATGAATCAAAGAAGAGACCAAGGACGTAAAGCCGTGCTCTGATACCAATTTATCACGCCCCGATTCGTAGAGTCATTTCTTCACATATTTTATCTCTTGGAATCGATCGTCCTCGCTTGGGCGTGATGCCGTACAAGTCCGGTTTTGCACTTGTACTAGGCAAAGATGGTACATAATCGATTATCTTCAAATAGAAACACATCGCAGCGGCAGAAGCAGACAAATTAAAGTTAGTGAGGATAATCTTTCTCATTGAATAGAAGTACATCACTTTTTATAGCAACGGAAAAAAAGAGTAACTTGAAGCCACACAGAAATATATAGAACTTTATTCTCTTTATTGATAATTGAAGAAGAGTACAAGACTTGTATTGAAGTACAATGATTACAGTACATATCTCTTTACATTGGAAACCAACTGAACAATGCTATACAGCTTATATTTGATATTTGGATACAATGGATAACAACTCGATATACCGACTTGGCTTACAATCTCACTGGTACAACTGATTATAATGTTCCATACATTATGCCCTTTATAAACAGAAGATATCATCTTGTGCAAGGAGAGCTTCTGTATGTCCAACAAATCTTCGATGCCGCGGAACCAATCAAGCCAAATCTTCGTGTGTAGAATATCCCAAGCAAGAGCACCTGCCCACAAAACGTGGGTTAGCACATCATCTATGCACTGGCGAGTAGAATCCAACCCACTCGCATAAACCAACATTTAAAGTGATCATTTAAGCAAGCATTTATTAGAATGGTCTTTCTACTTGGGGCCTAGCATCAGTTTACAGTTCATGGGCAATAATCAGAGTGAAGCATGTAAACATATTCTTAGTAGCATTCATGTAGACATATCTTTTTAGCATTCTTGGTGTTATCATGCAAAGGCATCATTGAGGCATACTAAGTATTATCATGAAAATGCATCACTGAGGCATCGTTAACATTAACATCTTAAACATGTTATAACAGTTATCACTTCAAGCATCACTTAGCATGTATGTTGTATTTGAGCAATATTTAGCAAGGCATCTTTCTTAGCATACTGAACTTAACATGTTAAGCAGGATCTCATACTGAAAGGCTACATACAGCATCATCAAACTTATTTGGAACGTAAGTATGCAAGTTAAACCAACACATATATTGAATTATCATATTTAAGTGATTTCTTACCGATAGCCGACTCCTTCATACCTGTATCAAATACAGGTTAGCAGATATACTTACTCTGCCTGCATAAGATATTCATTAGCATGCATCCTGACTACATGGTCACTGGTGTTTAACCATACGGACGTTGCCATATAGGTCTTTATTGGTAATGCGATGACTCCAGAGAAGGTAGCTAGCCCCAAAGGATGCCTCGCAGAACCCGTGCCCCTACTGGCACGCCAATGTTTTCTCCTAGGCCGGATCGGTCGCCCTAACGTCTCGGGGGTACCGTCCGAGAAAACATATCCCCAACACTTATGCATAAGTTGTCCTATGACCATGCAAATGCGTGTCCGACTCAATCGTGAACATAAAATGCATGGTGAAATATTGAAGTAAAGACAACAGTGCATCATCATTCATCTCATTCAAGTCATGTTCAATGACTTATTCATTCCCAACATTACCATCATTTTATTTGGTGATCTCAATGATTCCAAGCCTCATCAATTCTCATTCATTGCTTCATTACAACATTTCTCATTATGTTCCTTCTAAGGAGGAACAACAGCATTCATTCATTTCAAAGGGACCTGTAGCATTTTATTCATTTTATAGGAACAATAGCATATTAAATTCTTTTCTCATGTATCATTCACGCAGCATCTCATTATTCAAGTGATTCATTCATTTCATCAATCTTAAGCATCAGGGACATTATCGATTCAATCTCAGGCATCATGTTACATTAGTGGTTCGAGTGTGATTCGTTCATCAATTCAAAGTTCATGTGTTATTCATTCAATGATTCCCAGCATATGAATCTCTATCGAAATTAGCAACTAAAGCATCGCGTCATAATTATTCAACATTCAAGGTAAGGGACATTAGGGACTTATTTATAGCACCACATTATTCTATTTATTAAGCATACAGGAATAAGAATGAAGGAGGACAGTTCCACTTGCCTTATATAACGGTCTTTCTGCTCCAATCTTATCAAGCGTAGCTCCACCAGCGAGCCACATTCCAATACCCATTCCATCTAGCCAGCTCAGAAAGACTGCATCAGTCTCAATTCTCCTGATCTCCAACATAAGTCACGGTCCAACATTCTGATCCCACCCAACAAGCCAACCAAATGCCTTGTGCAGAGCGGGGCATTACAGTAATAGTCCTCCTCTGCATCTGTAAACATTGTCAACATATTCGGTCAGGATGGAACGAGTACATAAATCTCATAACAGATCTCAAGATAGAATAAAAGACATAAGACTGTAAATAGGGCATATACAATAAAATCATGGAGTGTACATATATGTATCATGGCATGGTAAGCTGTAGAACTAGAGCTAGAACAGGAAAATAGAACTAATCATGGTATGTACACAAATCAGGGTAAGCCATCTATCCAATGTGTGTGAGTAGTAGTTTCAACTTGTGATCGGCTTGGGCACCTGTAAGTAACTGGCCTGGCTAGTCATAAGTGCGGTATATGACTAACACTGTTCAGAAATACGGGATGGATTTGATCACAGACATACGCTACTACTCCTCCACCCCAACTGGTAGAATGGATTCAAACAGGACACGTCACTGCACGGGATTCTATGAGAAGGGAGCAAATCTTCTCTAGAATCGGTGACCATATATTGCGCAAGAGCTACAATGGAGCTTACACAATACATCCCAAGCTAACAAGGAGTAACATCTCTCGTCGAGATCCAGGAACACCAATCCGTGAGAACCATGTGTCAGAAATTAGTATATCTACACTAAGTACATGAATCATAACAGTTATCATAAATTGGAAAAAGGTTATCAGAGAATGTACTCGCCTGTGATATGATATAATATGTCAGCTGGATCCAATGCAGCGCCTCGAGGACCTATAGATAACAAGACGTATCAATACTATGTTTAGAAAGTAAAGTCAATTCAAATTTAAATCCTATTAAGTCATTCTAGGTCAAGACACGTCAAATTAGATAGTACAGGGTCAACCTAAGTCATATTAGGCCTAACCAGGTCAAACTGGGTCAATGCAAGTCAAGCGAAATTAAACTAGGTCGATTTAAGTCAACAGTTGACTTACAGTTGACTTTTGGTCAACTGGTCAACTCTGATCAATCCTAGGTCAACTCTAGGTCAACTTTAGGTCAATGGTGACTAACAGTTGACTTTTGGTCAACTGTTCAACTCTAATGGAATTTGAGACTAAATTGGGTAAAGTGTTGACCCATGGTTGACTTTTGGTCTAAAAAGTCAACCGTGGTCAACCAAGAACAAGACTAGGTCTAGGCGACTATTTCTAACCATTACCAACCCTTACAACCCATATCCAAGTCCATCTTGAACTCCGAAATCCATATCTTGGCCGTAGGCCAATATCTTAAATTTACCCTTTACAAAGGTAAATTCCTAACCTAGTCCAATACCAAGTTAGCCTACCTACGCTTGGTATTTCGACCCGTGCCTCCTAGGATAGTAGGATACTAGCCTACACTATCATTACCTACCAAGCTTCCTAGGTAGAGTGGACATCCAGTCCATCTTACGGGCGTATGTTGCCGAATCACCGATTATCTTGAGGATCGCGAGATACTCAATAATATCGTGCGATACCATCGTCCTACTCCCACACGAAACCCGATTTCAATTCGGGAGCCTACCCACAAAAATCTAATTCACAATATCTAAGTCTCATCCAATTTTTGGACGCGTTCCGACACTCGGAACTCACTTTCACCACCCTTTCACTAATCCTGTTCACTCACTCTCCTCAAAATCCCATCCTAACACCACTATTATCACCATTTCAACTCCTACTACTACCACTCTCCTCTCCTTCTCCTTCTCCTTCTCCTTCTCCTTTTTCCTTCCCTTCTCCTTATTCTTTCTTATTCTTTCCCTTCTCCTTATTCTTTCTTATTCTTTCCTCTCCTTATTCTTTCTTATTCTTTCCTTCCTCCTTATTTTTCTTCCTATCCTTCTCCTTATTCTTCTCCTTATCCTTCC
>JANAVB010016175.1:0-46684 GCA_029216955.1 Iris pallida | reverse complement strand
ATAATTTCTAAAAAATGTATCATGTTTAAAGGTGTATACTATGTTTCCTAAATCTTTGAATCATTCGCTTCTGAGTAAGCCCATGAATAATAAGTTCTCAGAAACCCCCAGCGGAATCTTAACCAGATTTTATATAGCATTGTCGAAAGAATAACCCATAAATATCCACAACATATCATCACACACACACCATCTTTTGAAACCCAGCTGTTTTAAAAAGATAACTTATAGATATTAGGGACTTATCACAAGATCATTATCAAAATAACATCATGCAAAGTTATATTCTGTCACATCCACATTACTCGAACAGATATAATAGATATTCGAGAAATTTGTCACGTCCAGTACCTCTGAACATATTTATTATACCTATCTATTACTTGTGTCTTAAACAGATACATAATAAGTAATAGAGCCACAAAAGATTATCAGTTTTCATTCTCATTGAGATCATGCAAAAACAAAGACTTACATTTTCAAAAAAATGATAGTTCAAAAAGAATTATTATATCATTCTCATATGGCTTCACTGTGGAGATTGCGTACTGAGGTCAAGAATTATTCTTTTTAAAGCATCGGCTCGCTCCAGCTTGTAGCAATCCTTTCCTGGCCAGGTTTCAATGATTGCATCAAAGAGTTTTGATCGCTATCTCTGCATTACGAGCCTAGAGAAGAACCTCCCTTCGTCCTTCTAAGTCATCTAAATGACTAGAAGCAAGTTGATGAAGTTCAGCAAGCTCCTCATAATCTTTCTCATCCGCAGCAACTGATGTACGAGTTCGCACCAATTTAGCTTGTAGCTCTAGTATTCGAGCACGACCTTTTGCTATTTCAGGGCCTTTCTCTGCTCTCTCGGCCTTATAAGCTTAAATAGAAGATCCAGTCTCAACTATACTAGCTTCTATATCTCCAGGCGATTACAAAAGATGCTCCTGAGCCAATATCTCACATTCGTGATCAACCAGCCTATCTGTCACCACCACATTCTAGAACACGGGTATTTGGTAATTGGTAAATTTTTGATTACTTTAATAGTATTTAATTAATGTGTTGTGCTAGTGTCATTCGTTGGTGAAACCTTAGAACTATATGGTTAGATGTTAGCCATGACCATAAAATCGAGATTAGACAACTTTAGTTAAGTTCTAACCTAGCTAGAATATCATTTAGAAACTATTAGTGACTTAAAATATAAACCCCATTGGGCCTTTCCTTAAAGGACCTTAAAATGACAAATAGGAAGCCTTTTTAGAATTTGCAACCAAACTAAACCTTAGGGGCAGGCCATGGCAGGCCAAAAGACTCCTCCCCTCCCTATTAATAAGCTACATAGCCTCCTTCTTCCTCTTTCATTACAAACCCTAACCCTAATTTGTGTTCTTTTCCAAATTGTTTCCAACATCCAAATTGAGTCCAAATTCCCTCAAATAAATTGCAAATTCTTTCCCTTGAAGAGAGGAAGCCTCTATTGCCTAGCTTGGGAGCATTTGGAGCAATTAGACCATTAGAGCTTGGTGGAGATCTAGATCTAGAAACTTTTGTTGAAAATCTATCTCTTAATTGGTATGATCCCTCTATAGATGCATTAATTTAGGGTCCCTCTTGCATTAGGAAGGATTTGGTCAAGTTCGAATTCGTTTGGAGTGTGTATCACGAGAGTATCGGATACGCACACCAAGTGTTCGATGAAATGACCATTACGGCTTTGAATGCTATATTTCAGTTTTAAATTTGGTTTTCCCAGGGAATAGGCTGTGTTAGCAATGTTTGAAGTCATCTTGTGATATTGGATTAGTTCGTGGGTTATATTGGAGATAGGAGCTAGTGCATGGTAGTTCCCTGGTTACTGTCCTGTTGATGCTCTGATCTTGTTCAGTCCCAATTAGGACTGTATTGTTTCTACTTTTTGATTCAGTCCATGAGACCACTACATTTGATTATGTATCCTTTTGACAGATGCCCGACATTCCTCTGATATGTTTTGTGAGGTTCTACCCTCGAGCACATCGTCCATTCATGTGATGCATGATAAGTCCACCTGGAATAGAAGTTCCAAATTCATTCAGTGTTGGTTCAGTCATCATATTTTCCTGCATTGCCTTCCTACAGATATAGCTAATGCCCTGCCCACGATTGGGTTCAACTTATGGGGATTCATGCATTCACCATGCTGCCCGACCTTGTCGAAGGATTCACTTCCTTGTTAAACATCTGTCCCTTTGAATATTGTTCAGACCCCTTTTTGCCTTGCCCTGTATTGTCAATCCAGTGATGACCATATCTATCTGTCTCAAACCCCCATGGGCTAAATGATTTTCCTGCTCACCATCTGTCCAATTGAATATACCCTTATCTGAATACTTAACTTGGTTCAGTTCATGTCCTATGGCAGCAACATATTCCTATAGGTTGATGTGTAACATTGGGTTATGGAGTAAGTTAGAATACCATAGATGCCTACCTATGTTCAGATATTAGGATGTTGACTTGTAGAAGATGGTATTTTCCTTGTCAGTTTAGTTGGCCTTGCTTCCTTATGTTCAGACTTGAATTTAGTTCAGTCTTATTCCCTCTTATAACAGTCATGAGTAGATCAGACCATCTTCATATGATGTTCGTCCCATCCTTTCATTCCCCATCACTACTAGAATATCAAAAATTAGCGACACCTTGAAACACCGCTAAAATGTAGAAAAAGTCACTAATCCTAGTCAGCACCGTTTCTGCGACATTTTCCCGCCTGTCGCATTTCAATAAGTTGTTGACAACGAAACGTCGCCAAACGTCGCTGCTGCATTTTCGAGCGACGTTTACACGTCGCCAATTTAGCGACGTTTACGACTACCAGTCGAAAAGTTAGTGACGTATTGGTAGTCGTTAAACGTCGCAAGATTTAGCAAGGTTTAGCGACGTTTTGTCTTCGGCTACTGACGTTTATCGACTTCATATTTGTAGGTAATGTTCTGCAAATTTAGTGATTTAGCATCGTTTAGTGACGATTAGCATCGTCGTCGTAGTCGCTACACAGCTTCGCTAAACGTCGCTAAATTTACAAAATAAAATAAAATAATAGAAAATAATGAAAATTAATAATGTGTGGTATCCCTACAGTTTAATAATAAAAAATATGAATAGACCCAAAGCCCCTCCATTGAATTCCTTGGGTTCGTCGACCCCTTCGGTGGAACACTCAACAACGGTAAATTCACATACAGTTAAAACGAATAATAAAATAAAATATGAAAAAATAGCACATTAGTCCCAAAGTCTACACAACAATATCCAATGACTACACAACCAATATCCAATGTCTACACATAAACATCCACGCAGATAAGTCTACACAACCAATCAAATGCATAATATTCAAACCCAATATCATGGGTCTACACACAAACAAACACTCTACATAAACAATCAACAAATAGTCCTAACTAGGACTACTAGATCTGGAGCAGGAGGGGCACCGCCGCGCATCAGGGATAAGAACAGCTCATACTGCTCCCATGAAATCGATACTGATGAATGTGGCGTCGGTGACGATGAGAAGGTAGTGACGTTGGTGGAGTCGGTGACGATGAAGGCGCACCCGGGGGACGTATCTGCTCCAACGCTGTTGGTCGCTGGTTGTATGAATCCATGGTAGATAACAGCCTCGTACTGCTATCAACCATCGAATCCTGCGTCAACGTCACCCTCTGGCCCATGGACAGCTATGATGCCTGCAGCTCCGTCATGCCGCTGTGTAACGACCATAGTCCGTATTACGTATTTTGGTATACATGTACGTATTTTGACTCGTTCGTATTGCATGGTTTATTTTAGTATTTCATTGGTTAGGTTCATCTTGGTTTAGCTTGGTTTGGGTTGCTTTTGGGTTCATTATGAACTAAAAGGAAACCCTACCTACCACCACCATCATCATTTATATCCCAACCTAACTTTTCTCTCTTCATAACTCAACTTTACTTCTTCTTCTTCTTCTTCCTCCTGGCGTAGAGCTCCACCTACCCCCTCTCCACCGGCAAGTGCACCTTGCTTCATGGAGGAACTCAAGTTTTGTTGTTCCATTTTCTTTCTCATGAGATTCTAAGACACTTTAGTACTTAGCATTTTTAATTTCCATGGCTCATTTTGGGTAGATCTAAACTGTTTCATTTTGGATTTTGGGTTTTGATCTATTGAACCCTATTTGCAAGTTTTGAGTGTTCCAGGTTGTGGAGAATTTGTTCTACCCCATTTTGACCTGTGGAAGTTCAGATTCTAACCTTAGATGAAGGATTATGGGGGCTTGGAAGCTATGGCATTCATGGTTCTTCTTCTCGAAAAAAAATGAGAAGAAGAACAGTACCTTACCGCATGTTCCCCTGGCCGCATGAGTCCATGGCCTTGGCCGCATGGACTTAGCCGCATGAGCCCCAACCGCATGAACCTTTTTCCCTTTAACCGCATGCGCCCTTTCCTCCAACCGCATGAACCTTTTCCCCTTTAACCGCATGAGACTCTCATCTATTACCGCATGAACCTTTTTCCCCTTTAACCGCATGGGCCCTTTCCTCCAACCGCATGAACCTTTTCCTTTAACCGCATGAGACTCTCATCTATTGCCGCATGAACCCAACCCTACGCATGAGCCCCAACCGCATGAACCTTTTTTTCCTTAACCGCATGCTCCCTTTCCTCCAACCGCATAAACCTTTTCCCCTTTAACCGCATGAGACTCTCATCTATTGCCGCATGAACCCAATTCCCCTGCCGCATGTTTCCCCTGGCCGCATGACCCTCATCGACTTTGCCGCATGAGCCCTTAAGTCCATTGCCGCATGAACCCAGTTTCCGGAGCCGCATCAGCCTACTTTTCCCGAGCCGCATGAACTTGATTTCCCCTTAGCCGCATGGCTTGGTTGGCCTCAGCCGCATGGCTTTGGTTCCTGAGCCGCATGAGCTTGTTTCCTCCACTCCGCATGAGCCATTCCCCTTTCAGCCGCATGAGCCCGCATGTTTTTCCTTGGCCGCATGAGCCCGATCTTTCCTGGCCGCATGAGCCTGATCTCTCCTGGCCGCATGAGCCCATTCTCCCGAGCCGCATGAGCCCTTAACCCTGGCCCCCTTTCATGCGCCCTTTTCCCCGGCCGCATGAGCTTCCCCGAGCCGCATGACTCTTCATTGCCCCTTGCATTTTATGTCGAGTTGTTACATTTACATTTTGTCTTATGACCACTGTGTAACTTGGGTCCCTTGATAGAATGCTTGAACACGACAGTGACCGTAGTGGTGCACTCTTGACAAGTAACATTACAGGCTAGTGGCCCATCGTGGCGCACTCTGACAAGTAAACCTGACATGATATACCTCGATATGCTGTTGCGACGGCTAGCATGACATGACAAGAATGATTGGCCTGGACACCGAGTGATTGTGTTTGTACATGAACCGGTATTGTCTTGCATCATGTCTAGGACAGGGACCCCTGAGTACCACGGTCAGGGGTACCTACTGAAATTGACTAGGCTAATAACTGAATAAATAGTAGTCATGAAGAGATTTCCCAGCTACAGGCAATCCCATTATCTGGGCACGCAAGTGGACTTGTAGCCTGCCGACGAGTAGGGCACATTTCCAGCACACTGTCATGTGTTGCACCCTTCATGAACGAATATTCGACCTGGATAACCTGGATGGTCTGCAGGGCTTGTGGTTGTTGGAATAATCTCAGTGCATCTTGCTAGTAACTAGGCCTGTGATAACCCTAGTTAGTTAAAGTATCAAGCCGTACTTACTGCTTGGCCGTGATTGATTGGATGGAGTCTAGTCCAGTCTAGTCTTGTCCTGATCCTGTAAAAGATTGTTACATGACCTGAAAGCTGTGCCTTACTTTATCGATAAATGATGGGAAACCAAGTTCCGTTCAGACGAAGAGTTACAACCCCGGTCCTTGTTTGGTTTAAGGGTTGTAACTTGGTGATCTGAATAGTTCCATGGTTATCTCATCATATATCATCATGATTTTTCATATTTCCAATCTTTTATTATATATAACTATGTTTGTGCTAATTGCTGGTTTTAGTTCTTAAGTGAAGCCTTTTGTGGCACTTGCTCTTTCTGGGATGACCAGCTGGTTTTGTATGGCCAGATACTGAGCAGCTCCAGAGGATCTACCTCCCTTCAGCCAGATGGTGACCACCAGGCGTAATCGGGCAACGAGTGGGTTTTATTTTGGCTCTCCCACTCTATTGTAAAAATATTCTTTTGAGGCGTTTAGATGACGACCACGTGTTAGCTCGATTGCACTTACTTACTATCTGCCTACGGGCTGTAACTTGATTGGCAAATCCTAGGGTTGATCATGTATGACTGAAACTCTTGCTAGTCTTTGCACTTTGTAAATGACTAGCTTCATGATCATCCAAATATGTAATGTATGGGATGCCTTACTATTGTATATTTGGTGCTCTAACATCTTGTAACTGTTATTACTTGCTTGAGATTGAGACAATAGGCTTGTTCATGATCATAAAGACTGATGGCTTGTAGTTAAACCCTCATGTATCTAGACAACAGTGACCGTATAGTGAGGTGGGTTGCACTTCAATATACGTAGCTGGCTATGTTCGCCCCGTTCTCCAGTATTCTGGTTCTGGGGCATTACACTGTGTCGACGCTCTAAGATCAGTAACGCCACGCTCTGTCCTCTCAGTCATATCCCTAGCTCCATGATGCTGCGCTCGAGCGTATCAAATCGTGCGACGAGCGTGGCATCGTCCGTATGCGGTTGAGACTGGGGCGGCTCCTGGATCCGTCGCATCATCTCGTCACGAAGAAACTGAATCTGACGGTCAACCATCTCCTGGACTCGGGCAGACTCCTTCGAGGGCTGTGGACCATGCACACTAGCAGCGGAGGCCCTAGTGGACCGTGTCACAACTAGGCACCATAGGATCCGTACCGTAGTACGTACCCTATGGAGACCACCAGCGACGGTCACCATAGCTCGTCCTCCGACGGAGTTGGAGCCAGCTGCGAGGAAGTACCGGCCTCCTGCTGTAGGTGCACTAGCAGTCGCCCGCTCGCAAAGCTTCAGATACTCGGCCTAGAAAGTATGGATACTCTATAATTTCTAATGTCTAATGTACTTACTATTACAACTATATGAATATTTATTTGCATATTTACTAAGTTATATTAAATTAACATAAAGTATTAAAATTAACTCTTAAGCATTGTAATACTTATATAGGTCTGCTCGGCCCTCTCATCAATAAGCTTTCCGTCCTTCCGATGGGTGGCCAGGAAGACGGTTACCATGTTGGCGTCATCACCCCTCTTTACCTGTTAGAAATATATTATTTAGTACTATTTATGAAATTTATTGAACTTACATTAAAATAATATTTTGAAATAAAAATATACCAAACGACAAAAATGTTCCGTCATCGGGATCGACCCACCGCACCACTTTGATGCCTTCTGCCTAGCCGCCTTGGCTTTCTCAGACCTTTCCTTGTATCGAGGCGTGTCGAACCTAGCCTTCATCGCAGTCCACTGATCAGGGGTGATCCAACCTTGGATCGGCTTTCTGCGCGATCACGAGCCTTCTGGTCATTAATATCATCACGGATCAGCTTGGTAGTGATGGCAGGAAACATCCCCTCGATAAACTCGGCTCGGTACGGTGGATAGAAATATGTTTGCGCAAACCAGAAGTTTTTCTATCGTCCGATACATCAGAGTAGTTTATCCAAGGGCCACCATAATGGTACCTCAGAAAATAGCCCATGCGTCTCTGTACCGAAAAATAACCAAGTCTACAGAATATCCAAGTCTACATAATAAGAAAATGAAATTACATCTCTCTCAATCATCTCCAGAATATTCATCTTGTTCGTCTTCCTCGACCTCCTCTTCCTCTTCTTCACTTTCATTTCGCCTTCGTCCTCGCCTTCGTCTTCGTCTTCGGATAATTCTACCTCTTTTACATTATTAGTCGTGTAATGAGTAACTTCCGTGGAGTCAACATCTACAATACTTGTTACAAGAGGTAGCTCGTCCTCCTGATAATCTTTTTTGTCAACGTCAAAGGTAACTCTAGCTTTAGTCTTGCATACTGCCCACCAGTCAGACCTCGTTCCCCATCTTGGATAAGCTGTGAAGTACACGAGCTGAGCCTGACTTGACGGGACAAATGGTTCATAGCCTTGATATCTATGCTTGTAGTTTATATCCACAAGGCTTGTCAATTTTCTAACCTTGATTTTCAATCGATCGAACCATTCACACTTGAACAACACGATCTTAGCAGTTTCTCTGCCATAATTATATGTCAACTCCACAATCTCTTGCAAGATGCCAAAGAAATCATTGCCTGGATCGATCTTTATAGTTGGAAGATTTGATACACAAACAACTTTTTCGTGGAATCAAGATCCAGGAAGCTGTCTCTGATCGGAGCATTTGTTAACTTGAACCTAAAACTATATACAGTGACTTAGCCATATTATAACGGCAGTAATTGGTCCCTTAGCAAGAGTTCTAATTGATTCAGTCCCGGATGAAATTAGACGATCAACCTGAATACCAAAAAAGCAATAGTAAGTTATTTATTGCGCAGTTGCATTAGAAGAGAGTAATTACCGAGTGCTAACATATGCGCTCAACCAGGAAGGAAAATGATGTCTCATTTTTGTTCTAATGCTTCGTCTGTTGTGTATGGTCTAACCGACCTCAACTCATCATTATATGTGCTGAAAAACAACGAAGTGTAACGCCCCAGTCCCAAAATACTTAGACCAAGTACGCAACGTGCCAACTACACATATATGGAGAATACTCCAATATATGGAATCCTCGTATACGTACATAAGCTATATATAATAAAGTCACAGGCCAGAATAAGTATCTAATCTCATCACAACTTAGCACAAATAAATAAGAGTCCAATAAATAATAAGTGCATCAAAGAGATAGCCGGGTGGTCATTCCCACTCCAAACAGCTATGATAAATAGTCACAATTATCGGAGTCCAACCTCTGCAAAATAAAAGTAAAGAGATGTAAAAATGTCCACTAAAATGTCTCGAGGAAATCAATAAGCTAGAAGTCAGCGGGAGATGCCTCGTCATCAATGTAGGATGGATCCAGTGCCGCTCCGTACTCCTGTGGAAGTCGTCTAATCTGGAGAGAAACAGGTCCTCAGCGGGAAGTAACAAGATACAGGAAAACACCATGCCATATAAACTGTGATATAATATAAGAAAAGATGAATACAAATCGGGTGCCTACCAGTTCTACAGTGATAATGCAGTTAAGAATAGACCTTCAACGCATGGGCATCTGGCTCAGGAGCAGGTAACGCAGGTATGGTCCCATCAGGATACCAGGGACCTCAAAGCATAACATTCCTCGAATGTCAGAGGCCAGCAGGATCAGGAATAGGAAAGTGCATAAGTGACCCATACGTTAAGAAACTGTTCTTCCCACCCAATGCCTAGTAGGGTCACATCCATGACTCATGAAACCTCTAGTAACTGCCAAGTCTACTTGCATACAATTCTATTAGCAGTTACTCCTATCTGTTGCACGCCTCATACGTATCGGTGGCCAGCCGACTACGCGAACACGTGTCCTACATGTGACTCACAACACGTGGTAAAGCAAGTGTCAAGGCCGTATGAGATATACGAATACCTCATCAACAAAGGGATGGTCACTAGACTAAGTCAATGCAAGAGAAATAAAAAAAATAGAAAAACCACCGATAGAGTCGCTTGCACCCAAGTGTAACTTGGACGCACAGTTTTGTAATATCGACAAATAAGAAATACTGAAAATAACAACTGAAAATAAGATATAAATCATAGAGTAAGGTGGCAAGGTATCTTGCCTGATTCCGCACTGTGAACATGAAACGCCGCTTCCGTGTCGACGCCTCCGGAACCTGACGCTCCTAGATAATTAATTAACTAGATTAAGTCACTACTCACGAAACTTACGATATACTTAATTAGTCAAAGTAATGTGTTAAAATTATATTCAATCTCTCGTGGAACCATTTAGGTCCATACAATCACACACAGGTTCCACTAGACATCAAAACAGTTTTAGGGTTTCTAACTCTTAATTAGTCGGTTATTCCCATACTTCAATAACATCCTTAAAAATCATAAATAACATAAAAATAATATTTAAACTAATTTTCTACAGATTTATCTCTAAAATTTAAGAATTAATATTTGTAAAGACATTTATGACTAGTTGATTACTAAGTCAGCTAGTCTACCCGAAACTCGCCCGGAACATAGTTAATGACTCAAAATTGCTAAAATAACCAAAAATATATTTTAAACAGCAATAAAATACCATATTTCACAGAATCATAATAGAGGTACAAGGGTTGAGTTATACTACAAGTTTGGGACATTCTAGGTCAGCTGGTTACCCGAAATTTGCTAGTTTTGACCTAAAATTTTCCGACCAGATTTGAGTTGCTAAAATCGTGGAAAAATACTTAAAAATCATAATTTATGTACATGAACACACATAAAATTCAGTTTCGAGAATAGGCACCAATAACTCATAGTTCCTTCAAATGGGGTTAATTTTGATCCTACCGAAACATGAATATTATGCCTATATTTCATGAAACCTTTATGGATGATTATACATAACAAAAGCTATCAAAATATAATTTTTACAGATTTAATAACATATTTTCTACAGAATTGTCGTGAGGGTTTGAGATTGAAAGATTAGGATTTCTTACCAAAGGTCCTTGCTAGAGAGGTTGTGACGACTTCTCCTCGCCAAAGCCCCAACCTTTCTCGCTATCATTGCTTGCTAATACTCTTTTGGTGAGTATGGAAGGGTTGGCAATGGCTATAAATGGTTGGATGGAGAAGATAGAGTTTTTAGGGTTTGTTTTGAGGGGTTGGGTGGATGTATGGTGGAGGAGATGAGTTTTTGTGAAGGATGGAGAGATGTGCAATGGAGGCGATGATGTATGGAGGCTATGGGGGAAAGGTGCTGCCGAAAATATGGAGAGGGAGAGGGGTGGTCGGCTATGGAGATGGAAAGAAAGGAAGAATTAAGTTAGGGTTAGGGTTTGGGCTAAGTTGATGTATATATATGGGCTTTATTGCGTTGCATGCATGAAAAGGAGTGGGAAAACCTATTCCTATGAGGTGTTCAGCCATGGGGGGGTTTGCTTGGCTGAATAACCTATGGTGGGGATCCACTTGGCATGATTTGGTTTTGGTGAGTTGGCTAATTGATTGGATTGAGGATTTAAAAAGCTCTTTCCTAATATAGAACTAATTAATTCTATCTATGAAATACAATCCAAATCTGAATTAAAAACAAATATATGTAATTATTAATATTTATTAATGCCCAATATGCCTACATAGGGTTGGATTTGGCTTGGAAGAGGTTTGGGAAGGTTTGGTGCAACCGGGTCTCCTAAAAAGTCATAAAGGCTTTCTTAACTAATTAATTAAATAAAAATATAACTTGTGCCATAATTTGAATGGTTAACATGCAAGAGATAACAGTAACCATGGCATTCCTAACATGGCTAGCATGCTAGTTAAAGCACCCGACTACGCTAGGCATGCCATACTTTCTAGTCGCCTTGCATATTCAAACTCAACCATGACTATAGTCCTTTTAATAATATAAATAAGATAAAAATAAATTAGAATTAAATAAAATCCAAAAAAATAAATTTAAATATTCCTTTAACTTTGAAGGGTTTTACATCCTACCCAAGTTAAGAAATTCGTCCTCAAAATTAAACTACGGTAGGGGAGTCGAATGCAATGCAGTGCAAATATTAAGAATCTAACACGAAAACGTACCTTGGTCTTCGTACAAATGAGGGTAACGATTGCGGATGTCATCCTCGCGCTCCCAAGAGACTCTCCTTGCGAGTGATGCTTCCATGCCATGCGAACCAACGGTATAGATTTATTTCGCAACACCTTTACTCGGCGATCAAGGATACCTTGGTTGCTCTTTGTACGACAAGCTCAGTCCAACAGTAATCTCAGAGTGATAAGAATATGACTACTGTCTGCCACGTATTGCCTCAGCTGCGAGACATGGAATACGTCATGTACTCCCTCAAGCGACGGTGGCAATGCCAATCTATAGGCAACCTCTCCAACTCGTTCCAAGATATCAAAAGGGCCGATGTATCTTGGACTCAACTTGCCACGTCCTCCGAATCGAATGTGGCTCTAGTGGGGGATATCTTCAAGAATACATGGTCGCCTTCCTTGAACTCCAAGGGTCCGACGACGATTATCTTCCCACTGCTTCTGTCGATCCTTCGCTGCTCGCAGGTTGTCTTGTATTCTTCACCTTCTCCACTGTGATCAAAACCAATCGGGTCCAATATCTGTCGCTCCTATGTCGCTCCAACAAACAGGAGATCTACACTTCCTACCATACAACGCTTCATACGGAGCCATATGAATGCTCGCTTGATAGCTATTGTTGTAGGAAAACTCTACTAGATGATGGTGGTCTTCCAAGATCTGCCAATGTCAAGCATACATGGTCTCAACATATCCTCTAGCGTCTGAATAGTATGCTCTGACTGGCCGTCTGTCTGCGGATGATACGCTGTGCTAAAATTCAAACTTGTACCCAAACTGTCCTACATACTCCTCCAAAAGTGCAAGGTGAACCTCGAGTCACGGTACGACACGATGCTAACTGGTACATCATGTAGGTTTACTATTTGCTTCATATACATATCCGCCAAAACTTCTGTACACTGCCCCACTCTAAAAGGTAAGAAGTGGGTTGATTTGGTAAGTCTATCAACAATCACCCATGCCGCATCTCGTCCACTAAGACTCCGAGAAAATCCTGTAACGAAGCCCATCATAATGTGCTCCCACTTCCACTCAGGAATGGGTAGTGGCTGCAATAATCTGGCCATCCTCTGGTGCTCGGCCTTCACTTGATGGCATACCTAACACTTGGCCACGAAACGAGCTATCTTCCGCTTCATTTCGTGCCACCAATAATACTGTCTACATCTTAGTTCCTCCGGGATGAATAGAGTAAGTCGAACTGTGTGCTTCCGCCATCAACTCCTGCCGTAACTCTCCATTAGGAACATAAATACGATCGCCACATCACAATGTCCCATCGGGATGAATCCTCAATCCCGTCTGCTCTAATGCTTCTGTCCTCTCTCTAAGCCGTCGAAATCTAGCATCCGTGGGCAATGTCGCCTTGATCCTCTCTACAAATGATGATTGCACTTGGAGATTAGCTAACATGCCATATGCGCCAAGCAATACTACCTCAATACCAAGCTTCTGTAAGTCTTCTATCAATTCCTTCTGCGTAGTCAAGAAGTGTGCCATCGGCTTACAGCTTAATGCATCTGTCACAACATTAGCCTTGCCCGGATGATAATGTAGCTCGATCTCGTAATCCTTGATTAACTCCAACCAACGTCGTTGTCGCATATTCAACTCTTTCTGTGTAAACACGTACTTGAGGCTCTTATGATCAGTGTAGATATCAACCTTCTCGTCGTACAAGTATTGTCTCCATAGCTTCAAAGCAAAGATAACCGCTGCGAGCTCTAGATCGTGGGTTGGATAATTCTTCTCGTGCACTCTCAAATGTCTAGATGTATATGCTACTACATGACCATGCTGCATCAATACGCATCCTAATCCCTTCCCGAATGCATCGCTGTAGATCATAAATCCTCCTGGGCCCGATGGTAGTGTTAAAATGGGTGATGTGGTCAAGCGCTTCTTCAACTCGTTAAAAGCGGCTTGACACTCATCTGTCTATATAAACTCCTGATCCTTGCAAGTGAGTCGAGTCATAGGCCCCCCTATTCGAGAGAAATCTTCTACGAACCTTCGGTAATAACCCCTTTCCCTTCGCTGCAGCATCAACCTTGGGCGCCATTGATAAAGCTTGAGTCGAAGAAGAAGAAGTTGAGTCTTGAGTTTCTTTTTCTCTCTCGAAGACGAATGCAAAAGTAAAGAAATAAATTAGGTTTTGGAAGACCTATTTATAGAAGAAAAGAAGAAGTTCAAACGGCGACTGTTCTTTAAACAGAATCCCTAAAGATTTGCACTGATATTGAGAAAGATAGCAAACTCATGCCAGCGTGTCAGGACTTATTCCCACTTTAAGTTCAAAGTAATTTCGAACTTTTGAAATTCATAAAGTTTGAAAACTTTGAAGGGGGTCTTGTAGGGTGTGAAAATTATGACACGCTGACATAAGACTCAGCCAAAGTCATACGCTCAAGGCCATACGCTCAGTCAAAGCCATACGCTCAAGGCCATACGCTCAGCCAAGGCCATACGCTTATACAAAGGCTGTGCGCTCAGTGAATATTTTATTATTTCTTGAGATAACAGCACAGCATGTATTTAATGAAGGATGAATCTGACACTTCGTCTTTCGTGCAAAGACAGCTGCCCTATGAAGATTAACCGTCGTATAGGTTTTCGAGAATTGATTTTGTCTCTTACGAGGACAGCTCAGCAGCCATCATAAATAAAGAGCCATAATTACTGTTATTTCTTATACTCATGACTAAGCCGGGTTCTCTCAATTCCCGTTTAGCTACATAGGCAATGCTGTTGACCCCATATGATATGATCTTCGTCCCTCAGAAGGCAGTAAAAGGTCAAGCATTAGCTGATTTCCTAACAGCTCATCCGGTGCCGGAGTCGTCCAAACTCTACGATGAAATCCCGGACGAAGTGGTGGAGTCTAACACTATAACTGAAAAAATCCAATTTGGCGAATGTTCTTTGATGGCGCATCAAGAACAGGGCCCAAAGGAAATATCGTGGCTGGAGTAGGCATTGTGCTTGTGTCACCTGATCATCTGGTCATACACCGTGCATATTCTCTCGTGGAACCATGCACCAACAATGTAGTCGAATATAATGCCCTAATAATCGGCCTACAACTGGCAAAGCAACTGGGAGTTGACTATCTAGAGGCTTACGGCGATTCCAAGCTAATAGTTAGTCAGGTCCGAGGGGATTACGAAGTTCGCCATAAAGACTGGAGATTTCCCTTCATAGACTACGCTGTCTATGGAATCCTCTCCGAGGACCCGAAGGAAGCAGTATCCATCCAAAGGCGATCCCTTAGATTCTACTATGACACAGCTACCAAGATGTTGTACCGACGCTCTTTTGATGGGCTACTGTTACGATGCTTATCAGACACCGAAGCCAAGCATGCACTCCGGGAGGCTCACATGGAGTTTGTGGTGCACATCAACCAGGCCCCAAATTACAAGATCGCCTCAAACGAATGGGTTATTACTGCCCACAATGATAGCGGATGTTGTTGAATATGCAAAGAAGTGTAGAGCTTGCCAGTTCTACGCTGATTTCATTCACCAACCTTCGGAGTTTCTACACCCGACGGCTGCATCTTGGCCATTTGAAGCCTGGGGCATGGACGTGATAGGACCAATCAGCCCGCCATCCTCCAAAGGATATCGGTTCATCCTAGCTATAATCGATTACTTCTTCAAAAAGGGCGGAAGCTATACCGCTCACTGAGTAAAGACATCAAACGTGATCAGTTTCATAAAACATTACGTCATCTACCGCTTCGGCCTACCTCGCAGGATCATCCATGATAAAGGTCCACAGTTCGCAAGCCATGAGTTCTATCGGTTCTGCGATAAGAATCGAATCCAGAACATAGCCTCTACTGCCTACAATCCAGCGGCTAACGGGCTAGCAGAAGCCTTCAACAAAACCATCATAAAACTTCTCAAGAAGTTCGTGTCTTCAAACAAGCGCGATTGGAGCGAGAAGCTCGGTGAATGTCTATGGGCCTATCGCACAACCGTCCGGACTTCAACAGGCAGTACGCCATTTTCTCTGGTGTATGGGAGCGAAGCAGTTCTTCCCCTAGAAATCCAGATTCCTTCTCTTCGAGTAGCCTTAGCCAGCGAGCTGACTATTGAAGAGAGCTACCGTCTGCGACTCCAAGAGCTCGAAGCGCTAGACGAAAAATGCCTATTAGCTCAACAGCGTATTGAGCTATACCAAGCACGCCTTTCCAGAGCTTTCAACAAAAAGGTGAAGGAAAGGATCTTCCAAGTCGGCGATCTGGTCCTAGCAGTAAGAAGACCGATGGTTATGACACACAAGACAAAAGGAAAATTCCAGCCTAAATGGGAAGGTCCCTTCGTCATAGAATCGGTGTATTCTAACGGTGCGTACCGGCTGACCAAGTCTGACGGTGACTTGCTCATGATGTCTACCAACGACAAATTCCTGAAGAGATACTATTTGTAACCTCTTTTACATAATGTTCACATACGTTCAGTCATGTAAATGTACAGTACGATGTTTATATGATTCAAAAAAAAACAATCTAACTATTTTTCGTATTTCAAGAGTCTTGAATACGCCCTGGATAATAGGTCCTCTAAATATTTCCCAATGGTATCGTTTCCATTTTTTGACTCGTCCAAACTCGGTTTGACGAAAACAAATCACGTCCCTATTACCTCTGAATTGTTTTCCGATAATTATTTCCCCAGTGAAATGATTATGTTTTGCCACGTCCACATAACCTCTGATCAAAGCATTCATCAAGGACAATCACGTCCCTATTACCTCTGAATTATCCACTTCTCCCTAATGCTATATATCTTTCCACGTCCATATTACCTCTGGTCAGATATAGAACATCCTCTGCTATTACGTCCATATCACCTCTACTAGCAGCTTCATTCAACTTATTATCTATATTCGAATCATTCGAATATAAAACGGATAATAGGTCCACATTAAAAATTCCTCAGCAGAATACCCATCTGAAATGTTCTTGCTACGTCCACATTACCTCTAGCATCGATATTTTACAAAACCACACTCACTTCTAAAAAGATTCTTTATTCAGTACTTAAACGTCTATTGAAAGACGAAAAAAAGGTGCAAGAGCCGTGATGGCCAAAAAAAGAGGTTACAAAAGTCTACGGGATACACAGGCAGTTTATGCTATCCCTCAGAGGAACGATCTCGCTTCAGATTTCACAGTTGCTCGGCGCTGTGCCTCTTCTTGACGAGCGGTCTCATCTTCAAAGAGGATTAGACTCTGATGCTCCCTCCAACTTCGCCAGCTGCTCTTCTAAACGGACAAAAGCGGTGGCAGTCATAGCAGCCTGGACAGATAATCCTCTTGTTCAGATGACGTCGCCCTCAAGTCAGCTTCCAACTGGACGATCTCATTCCTGATCTGCGCAATGTGATTATGCTTCTCAGTAATCTGGATAGCTAGCATGTTCTTCGAGGCAGCTGCCTCACTTGCAGCATTGAACTGGCTGTACTGATCCAGCTCGCCAATCTCCTGAACGAGGGCATCCTTTCTTGCCTGAAAGGTAGCCTTCTCCGCCGTAAGAGCTGTCATCAGAGCCTCATTCTCTACGTGGAACAGTGACGTCGAACTCCGCTGCTTGATTTCTCGGAACTTGGCCACCTGACCCTCCAAGTCATTCAATACCTTCCTCAGAGTGCTGGCCCGCTCCTCATACCCGGCTATGCTCTCGAGGGCCGCTACCTGATACTCTGCAATAGCCTTCATGGGGCCGAAGGCGGCATTCCGATTCAAGACTCCAGGAAGTTTCACTTTCAGCACCGAGTAGAAAGCTCTGACGACTTTCTGAGCCATCTCCTCATCTTCAGTGGAGGTCGTCGGAGAAGAAGCTTGGAGAGTTTCTTCCACCCCTGGAAGGAACGCCTAACAGGAAGCCGAGTCCGACAAAGAACACAATACACATCAGGCACTAGAAAAGACGAAGGAAAATACGAAAAGGTTGTAAATCTCGTACCTTCGGCCTGCTCAACTCCAACTTGGACTGCGCCGTCAACCTTGGTTTCAGGGAAGCCAGGAGCAGATCCGGACTGTTCAAGGGAAGTAATGCCAAGGCCCCGAGCAGCATCAGGCCTGGTTTCTTCCGCAAGCTCATCCGGGACAGGAGTAGATTCAGCAACAGCCTCCTCAATCGGCTGCTCGACCACTCTTCCTGAAGCCAATACCGGCTCACTAATAGCTCCCTCCACAGTAACAGATTTAGGGGGGCCAGGAACAACTTCTGTCCCTCCCCCAATGGCGGGGACCATCACGGCAAAGGGTTCTTTCTCCTTGTCTACAAGGGAATACACAGACGTGGTCAGCCTCACAAGGAGCACGCAAAATCGAAGTCTAAATATCTCATCCAAGGAGATACACAAAGGCAACGTACCCACAGGAGGATGAGCCGATTGGACTTGGTTCTCATCCTGCTCTTTCATCGCAGTTTCTATTGCAGACATATCTCCTACAGATATGTCGTAGGAGAGACTGATCTTCTGACTGCCATCAGGGTCTGGGCCTTCGCCCTGCTTACCCCGTCGCCCTGGTCTTACAGTCGAAGAAGATCTGCCCTCATCCAACAGTCGAGGACGAGCAGGAGATATTGTCGCCACCTCCACCTCCTCAGAGGAGGAGGCACCTATCTCAGCTGCGAATTTGGAGTCCTGTGCAAAGGACAAACGCAAAGGTGAAAAAACTTCCAAAGGCTTGATCAGGGCGGCTATGGAGTCTAAGGAGGGGTCTACCTCACGAATGGCAGTGGCCTGCAACACCGTCTGCCGAGAAGACCTTCTGGGAAGAGGCGAGCCGGCACCCATGTTCGTAGCCTTCTTCCTCCGAGAAACATCCACCTTTATCCTTTATGGCCGTGGCGCCGACTCGATGGGAGCCTTCCTCTTATGAGGAACGGTAGGGAAAGGTTCTTCAATGTTCTCCCTCCAAGGCGCTGCAACGACAGGCTTTCAACTACGACCCTTAGTTGTGGCACTACGGCTGGCTCAATTGTGGGCGCAACGACTTCTTTTCCTGCTACCCCCCCATTGCACGTGCTCGTCCTATATCAGCAAGGGTAGGGGCAAGCTTGGTCCCCGATACAAAACTATGCTCACGGTCGTACCCAAAAAGAAAGGTATTGACTTGGATATAGAACTTCGCAGCAGCAAAGAGCATGTGAGTGTCAGGTTTATCGTCGGGAAGGGTAAAAAACTGCCCCCCGTACATCCAGCATTATAGTAATCCCATGCACGTGGCCCCATCGATCAGACTCCCTATCGACTGGAGATGAGGACTGGGATTGCCCAAGAGAAGCTGGATATAGCCGAATTGCCGTACAAAGAGACTTGGCAAATAAGGCTCCAGGAAAGCATGGTTCCTGTTCCTAAGCACCAGATGGGAAGGCCTAATGGACTGAAGCCAACGGAATGCTCCGATAGGGAGGCTGGTAGTGACTGCTCCCTCATCTACTAGGGTATCTCCTACGGGACCACTACCAGATGGAGGCGATACTCTGAAAAATTTATAATTTTGCAGAAAACGCAGAGCAATCCTGCAAGCAGGTACCCCTGTAACAGCCCAATCAGCGTCTCTGTACCTCCGAATGATGGCATCTCCCGCCAAAGAATACGTCATCAGCCCAGCGTTCATCAATCTGGGGCAGTACAGTATCAGTCACCCCATCAGATAATGGAAGGGTAACTCAGTCCTAGCAAAGTCCTTCTTATCCCCGGATGTTATCGCGTTCGCAACAAAATGACGCAAACTCGTTGGATAGCACAGACCATCGTAGGAAGCAATGCAAGACGATGCCCAAAGGCCAGCTTTACAGCTGGAAGTATCATCTCCCCGGCTGATCCTCTCAATAGTCCTTGAACCGCCATGGACTACACAGTAACGAAGCCTTATCATCAGGAAAACGGCAAGCACCGCTTTTTCTGACATGTTGAATTCGGCTTGTCGAAAGAAATGATAGATCAGGGAATTCCCCTCAGGATCATCCCTATCTTCAGTATCTGCAACTCTGTGACTCTGTGACTTGGCCCAAGACTTCGTATGTGGGTTGGACCCCTCGGTCTTACCCTTTTTCGTAGTCTGGTGACAGATAAAAAAATGACAAAGTAACTCTTTGTACACATTCATCATTTCAGAGCTCTCCTCCTTCAAATCGGAGATTTCTGCATTGCTGGGGACATATTCTGCATATAGCTCCGTCCTCCAGGGAAGTTTGGATACCGCCTGCATTTCATGAAGAACCAAGCCATCTCCCCGCCGGAGTAAAGAAGGTGCATGTGTGATGGTTGTACAACTCTGCCAGAGAGATGAACATCGGCCAATTAACCTTGATGCCATACTGAGTGGCCCTCACGGCATAGAAAAGACCGACAACCTTTAGGGTAGCCTCATAAGTCGAGAGTACCCATCCAGTAAGGTCACTCCAGAACAAAATAGGATGTTTCCAGCCTTCCAGCTGCGTCTTTCCTTCCGAATATGACCTCCTCTTCAAAAGCATTAAGTTGGAGAGAGTCTCAGCAGCATAGGGATGAAGATCAGTCGGGACATCGTTTAGTACAACACCCGGTTGTAGCCCCCTCATGGAGTAAGATGTGGAACCCTTAACATACTTGAATGTGTCCTTCCTCTGGTCACCAGAGTTGAACTGGATCTTGCCAGAAACAACCCCAGGAAATTCAGGAGTCAGGTCCCATTTTATTTGTCTCTGCACAGCTAAATCAGCAAACGCCGACAGAGGGTTTTGGCGGTTCATTGACGACAGCCCTATTCTCTGGTCATTCAACCCAGTTACCAAAGACTGTTCCAGACATATCGTTGTGTCATCCTTAAAACCTACACTGTCACCAAATAAGAAGTATGGCTTCTTCCAGCAGTGCGACCCTCCGAGCTCCTCATCATTCAGCATCTGCTTCAGAAAGGTCTTTTTCTGTTCAATAAGGGCGATCGCCCGCCCTGTAGGTTGATCATGACTGATCTTTGCTTGAACATCGCTGATCATGTTGGTTATAAGGCTCGTGCCGTGAATGTTGCAGGCAAAACTGAAAGGGATACCGCCAAGCTCTGGGATAAACATGTTCACTACAAGGGCATGAGGACAATCAAACTTGAAAAAAATCACAGAAAAAACTAAGTTCTGAGGGATTTTTATGCGCCCAAACGGCTATGTGCCCAAAGGATATGCGCCCAAAACAAGACTTGTAGGCGCATAACACATGGACAGTTAAACGGGCGCATAACGTGCCACAGCTTAAAGGGCGCATAACATGGCAACACATGGGCGCATAGTAATGCTCACAGAAGTCTGTTGCCCTAGGCGCAAGCGCCCCGGCAGAAGAGAAGTCCGAGCGTCGCAAATTAACGCTCGAGACTTCATTTTTTGAAGCACGCCCTCACCCAAAATCGGGTCCTGGACTGCTGAGGACTCCACCGCAGGAGAAGAGCTACTCGACGCAGGCCCCTTCCCCTTCGCGGATCTCTTGGCGGCCTTGGGAGACATGATTCTCAAAGGAAGAAGACGAAGAGTTTTCTAAAAATTTCAAAGAGAAAAAGAATAATGAACTTTTCTCTCTCCTCCAGGGTCTATTTATAGGCATGGGCCACTTCCTATGCGCCCACATACTCTATGTGCCTACTATGGTGTATGCGCCCACGTGAAGAACCAGCTCTCTGCATACTATGCGACTGTCTCTTGCTGACGTGGACGACGTATAAAGGATGGACCGCTTCAAATTTTGTTCCGATGAATCTGTCAGTTCGGATTTCGGGGCAAATCTCAACAGTCGTATCTCCCTGACAGGCTGGCCAAAATACTATTCACCCAGGGGAAGAGCCGTTCTATGTGCCCATTGCCTCGCGAGAAGACGATCCATGCTTCTTTCAAAGTATTTCGAACTTGCTCAAGTGTCGAAAACTTTGAAGGGGGTCCTCTGAAGCATGAAAATTTTCAGCAAACATAGCTCCATGCGCCCAAGTCAAAGCAGCTCCATGCGCCCAGTTAGTACGACTCCATGCGCCCACTAAATGAAGCTCCATGCGCCCAGTCCAAGTATAACTCTATGCGCCCAAGACTAGCTCCCCCGAAAGGAGGGCGCATAGCCTGAGACATGGCTATGCGCCCAAGCCTGACTTAGTCAAAGCCATGATCAAAACGTGCACCGAAGCGCATGGCCACCTCAGTCTCTACGAGCAGTCGTGCACCGAAGCATGCGGCCACGTCAACACCACGACCAACCCACGATCTTGCAGCCTGTATGCGCCTACACCTATGAGCCCAAAGCAGGACCATGCACCCACGTAAGAACCAGCGTGTCTCTTCATGTGGGCGCATAACATCGTTCCAGCCCAAGAACGACTATAAAAGTGGGGCTTCTTCCCTCTTCAACAGACAGAACGGAGAGCATTTTCAAGAGCCAAATTGATGCACTTCTTGCCAATGAGTCGAGAGTTAGCAATTTTCTTAGGTTTTCTTCCACTTTTGTAATCGGAGTGTCAACGGAGTAAATGAGCAACTGCCGCTCGATCTCCATCGTCCCATTTCCCAGAATTCTTCTTTTTGTACTCGAGGATCCTCGGCGCAGGATCTCTCAGGCGTACTCGATTTGTGGTGCCTTGTGCCAATAAAAAGAAAAGACAATATTTTCTTCTTCTTTTTTGTGTGTGTGTCCACAATGTCGGGCCAGCCTCTTACTAGCTTCTTAGTCGATAGCCTGGATATAGTATCCATATTGGCATGACCAAGACGCTGGTGCCATAATAATCTCTCATCCTTGTGGGCGTAGAGGCATCTCCCTGCACTGTTAGTATCTCTAGAATGATAGAAAATGTAAATGTTATCCTCTCTTATCCCTTCAAAAGTGATGTCTCCCGTTGACCTATCATAAATATATCATTTATTTTATCCAAACTTAATATCATATCCATGATCAGCAAGGTGACTTATGCTGAGCAGGTTATGCTTTAACTCGGTCACTAGGCAGACATCCTTTATTACGATAGAAGGAGGATGACCAATAGTACCATTACCTATGATGTATCCTTTTAAGTTGTTGTTGAAAGATACATACCCTTCCCTCTTCATCGATAGTGATGCGAAAAGATTTGCGTCTCCCGTCATATGTCGCGAGCATCCACTATTGAGAATCCACTTGCTTTTAGTTGAGGAGGGAAGGTCCACCTACATCAAGAGTAGATGTGACCATTGGTACCCAAGTTCTTGTGGGTCCTAAAATGTTAGTTTTTGGCACCCATGTATATAGATTTATATCTACTAATCTCCTAATTCTACATTGTGGGGAGATGTGTCCATGTACTCCACAATAGGTGCAAGTAGCATGCCTATTTGTGTTTGGAGCATATTGATAATGATGTCTATATGTAGCATGGTGAGAATGGTGTGGAACAGTAGGATAGTGACTATACGTGGTAGCAGGGTGTCTATATGAAGCATGGTGATGGTTATAAGTATATGCAGCATGGTGATGATTAGCATGACTATGAGTAGCAGTAGAATGATAATTATGAGAATAATGTCTATGTGCATGTGGTTTGTGTGTTGTATGGAAGTGCGTGTACATGTAAGCATGTTTATGTGCTGCATGTGGGTGACTATTTTGATTAGTCTTGTGCTTTGTGTGTGTCTTTTGTGATTGGGTTTGAGGTTGAGCAACCTGTTTTGCCAATCTAATCTCTAATTTCTTAGAGGCAGCATGCAGTTCATTACACTTAGCATTTAAACCATCAATTTTAGCAATAGAGATCTTGTGTCTTTCTTTTCTTCAGCAAGCTCAGTGTTGAGTGCTGTGATCTCACGTGTTTGCTTTTCAATACGTGCTTCGGCATCATGTAGGCTTAACTTTAGCTTAGATACCTCATTAGTGACTTCCGTGGGTGGAGTGTCTCTAACATTATCAAGCAAAGAAGAGAGTTTTTGAATCTCGACTTCATAGCTTTTGATCTTCTCCTTGGCGTGCTTATATTTACTAATGACTTTCTTGTGCTCATTTAGTAAATCATTGAACGCATCACCAAGTTCATCAAAATTGAAATCATCGAGAGTTTCGCTAGTTACCTTATCGGATGTTGTCATTAGGCATACATTGGCGGTGTCTTGAGGGGAGTCCTTTTTTCCTCGGAATCACTTACTTCACTTTCATGCCAAATGCTAGTGTTGGCATATTTTCTTGAGGAGGACTTCTTGTAGGGTTTCTCATATCGGTTGCTTTTCTTTGCGAATGGACAGTCTTTTCGGACGTGTCCAGTCTTCTTGCAGCCATAGTATGTTGGTTCTTCCTCGTCATCTTCTTGTTGTTCCTTCTTTCTTCTATTGAAGTGAAGGAACTTCCTGAAGTTGCGGACAAGGAGAGCTTAATTATCACCTTCCGAATTGTCGTCATCAGTCTCTTCAGGATCAACCCTACGACGATGAGCTTTAAGGGCAATCTCTTTTGCCTTTGGAGCAAGCTCTTCGAAGTCTTTGAGATCAAGCTCGTGGGTCATCAACTTTCCTATCAAAGTCTCCATAGACATTATGGTGAGATCATTCCCTTCTATGATAGCTGTTACCTTAGGGTTTCAAATCTTCGGTAGCCCTCTAAGTAACTTGCGGATCTTCTTGTGATTTGTATATTATTTGTCGAAGGATGACAAGGGGTTGATGACGTCGAGGAATCTTGTAAACATTTGTGTGATCGTCTCATTAGGCTTCATCTTGAAAGCTTCATATTCTTGAGTGAGACGACTGATTTTCGACTCCTTGACTTGGGTGGTTCCTTCATGCGTCACTTCTAGAAGTCTCCATACTTCATGAGAGGTGGTGCATGTCGAGACCCTGTTAAACTTATTCCTGTCTATTGCACAAAATAAAGCATTAATAGCTCTAGCGTCTAGATCGCCTGTTTCTTTTCCTCGTCAGAATATTTGTCATGGGATTTCTCGACGAGATCACCATTGACAACTATCTTGGCCAGCTTTTTGTAACCATCGGTAACAATTGTCCACAGGTCAAAGTCTAGAGACTTGAGATAAAAACTCATCCTTGTGTTTCCAATAGGTGTAGTTTGTTCCATCAAATAGGGGTGGCCTATGAGTGGACTGCCCTTCACCGTGATTGGAAAACATGGATTGTGTGGTTGCCATGGATCAGCTCTAGGATGTTAGTCCTTGTTGAGAGAACCTGGCTCTGATACCAATTGAAGTACAGGTAGGCAACTCTAGAGGGGGGTGAATAGAGTTTATAATAAAAAAGATCAATTTAAAAACTTACTCTTTTCACCAACTAAATAATCAGAGTAAAAGAAATGCATAAATAAAGAGTAGAGAGCAAGCACAAACACAGCAAAATTTTTAACCTGGTTTTCCTCGTGGAGGACTAGTCCAGGCCTGAGAACTCTAGCTCAGGATTGAAATCCACTATTTGTGAAATAGGGTTACAACCACGTGCCTTTTCACAGAAGAGCACGCCAAACTTCTTTCAATGATCGCTTTGGCGAAACTTGGACTTTTCCAAGTGACTTACAACTTCTTGCACTTCAAACTTCTAGCTGGATCGTACCGAGAAACTTGGACGGTTGGGAAGTTTGAATGCTAAGTAGATGGAAAGGTAATGCTCTTTAATATGTAGGCTATGTAAGAGAAGAAGAAGAGAAGATTGGATGGTTTGAAATAAGAGAAACCAAGGCCTAATTATAGGGTTCGGGATAGGCAAAATTCGGCCAGAATTCTGTATGTAGAATTCAGATTTTTTTGGCCGTTGGACAACTAGCAGTGATCAAGACCTAAAAATCATCATCCTGTAATTTAGGGGGCAGAGTTCGGCCCGAACTCTGTCTCTTATGGACATAATGTTCTAAGTGGACTTTTAGATGAATGGGCTGATTGGGATATTGGCTAAGAAAACCTATAAAACTATGTCTAGCCCAAAGTTGCTCAGTATGACCCAACGTACATCATCCTATACTCAAAAACAGTAAAAAGTACAGACTCCAGTATACATAAAATAGTAAATCTTCAAGCAACTGTAGTCTTGAACCAATGAGCGGAGTTGATTGATTTCGAGCTTGATGTGTCAAATTGGACTATGACAAATATTGTTTTGTTAATTTTCAAGATTATTTTGACTGTGATCCGGTTTGGGTCAACACAAGTTACCAGGAACACAACATGATATCCAATACAATGACTTCAAACATCTCTTTATAAAATAATCCAATAATATAATATTTTAACAACTTCAAATAGTCTATTAAAAAAGAAACGTATTGTATTACACAAATGTACTGTATTCCAGCGAGACATCTATAGTGTAAACTAAAACACAAGAATTGAATGTCTTTCCAAAAAATATCCTACAATAGATCTCATAATATGAATGTCTTCCTCCAAAATTGGCTTGTCTATGTGATCATGCAAACAAATTTTTTTTTAAAAAAATTGTTAGTAAAACAAATATACACTAAAAAATATACCTCCCGACCGTACCTAGTGCGTAGCTAGTGGCTATTGCCGGGTATATCCCCTAGTATACATAGCCCATAACCATAGCCCATAACTGCGTAACACTAAGACTAAAATGATTGTCTGTCCCATACGCCTACTGATTGTCATCCCCAGCCTCGAACTCTGCAAGTCGTATCCACGACTCAAACAATCTATATCTCAATGCGAGTATCTAGCCTAGACACCATATAACTCTATATGTACCGACACATGAAACGCTTGCACCGATGATCAGTCGAGTGCTTAAGATCGTGCCAACATAATGAAGCCTCACTCACAGTGTCGTGTGATGTCTTGTGATGAGTCATAGAAGTCATTAGAAATAATCTTGCATTTTCGGGTGCGTCTACTAAACTCTAAGTCGCACACACTTACACGAATATCGTGTCACCATCAATCACACCCAAGTCATACTTGGACACTTTTACTAAGGTAATACTAACAAATACAACAACAACACACATGGAATTTAATCAGTACAAAAAGACAATGTAACTTGCCTGGAATGTCGGTAAAGGTGTAAAGTAATGGTCCGGCTCCAACTTCTGCAATCGAACGATCACAAACACCTAGATAAATAATTAATATCAATACTAATACCAAGACTAGACAACTACATACATACATACATACATATAGATATATAAGATATATATATATATATATATATATATATATATATATATATATATATTATAATATATATATATCTATATTATTTTTATACATACATACATATATATATATATATATATATATAATATATATATATATATATATTATATATATATAATATAATATCTATATATATTTTTATACATACATACATACTACATATATATATTATATATATATATATATATATATATATATATATATATATATATATATATATATATATATATATATATATATTATATATAGATATTTTTTATTTATATATATATATATATATATATATATATATATAGATATATAATATAATATATATATTATTATATAGATATATATATATATAGATATATATATATATATACATACTATACATATAGTCTCACTAGGCATAATCAAGCTAACACATAACCATATATATTATAGATAGTACAAAATTATCTTGATAAAATAATAATTATAAACTAAAATATAAATATTAAGTTATTAATTCTAAATATTTTTAAAATATTCATAAACATTATTTAGTCATAATTGTTATAAGAAACATATATCTAATTTACATCTAACTAATAGCACCTTATAAAAATAATATTTTAATAAAATAAAATATATCATATTAATTCTGACAAAATAATAAAAGAAATTCTGTACATTAATTAATTCTTTTATTTAAAAAAAGGTATCCAATACATAGGCTCAGCTAGCAACACAAGATGTCAATTTGTCGGGTCGTTTGGAACCAACAAAATATAGAAAATATAAATTGTTAATTCTGAAATAAATCAGAATATTATTTGAAAAATATGTTTTTTTTTCAAAAAGTACGTTCTATATATTTTGGAGAACATCTCGAAGTTTGGATAACAATACAACACAAGTTAAGTGATTTCTAAGTTCAATAATTTGTCCTACAAAGATGGGTATATTTATATATAAAACTTTAAAGATACTGAAATATAATTACTTGGGAACGTAGAGGGACGTGTTTAGGGTCATTACCAAGTGGTTATTCGTTGTCGTAGAGCCTCGCAAAGTGGTACAAACAACCACGTTCTAGTATTAGTTCAAACTGGATACTTCGTCGTGTGATGCTCACCTCGACCAAACGAAGTTGATCCACCAACTGAGTTGTAAAGTAAACTTATTAGGAAAAGGTTGGGGAAGGAGGTTTGGGTGTTGTGGTGATGGTTTGGGTGTTGTAGAGGTGGTGGAGTGGCCTGAGAAGGGGAAGACTAAATTCGTATTCAGCCTGGACACCCTGATGGAGGGGCTATTTTGAGGAAGTTAGAGTGAGTTTTGATGGAAGGTTTATGAAGAAAGATACTTGTGTGGAGGAAGATATGGTTGTTTTGGTGAGACTAGCTGAATTCGGATTCAGCCTGCATAGGGTTGGATGGATGAAGGTGTGGAGGGAGATATAGTTGGTTTTAGGGAATGATTTGTGAAGAGAAAATGTTGGAAAGAGGGTTAGGATGTTATTCAAGTAGTTTTAATGGAGGAGGTGAAAAGAAGGGAGTTATAGCCAGCCTAGTGTGGAGGAGAAGAGATGCAGGTTTGTAACCCCCACCTATTCAAATTCCACCCTATTGATTCCCTCACTCATGGATGCTAATCAAACTAAAAATAACCTATTTAGGGTGGTCCAACCTAGCCTAGGTCACTTAGGTTACGTCCTAGTTGGGTTGGGTTAGAGTTAGGTTCAATTAGTTTAAATTGAATGAGTCACATGTCTATAAAATGCATCATGGGGGTCAATTGTGTTTAAGTAGTAAGGATTCAATTGAGTAGGACACAAGTGTCACATGTGTTGTAGGATCAGAGTAGATCAGGACCTTATATTGGTTCGGAAGATTCAGATCGAAGTTGGGTCTCCAATTTCAGTCGAAATGGACAACGGTTGCACAGTAGGTGTTAGAAATTGGATTTTGGCCCGAATATTATGTGATAAAATTAATATTGCACAAGAAGATACATTTGAGTTGGACATAATAGTTAGAACGAAGGTCTGCATGTCTAGCTCAAGCATATGAAATTTGTTTTTAAGAAAATGTCCAGTGTTGTGCTTCTAATATTAAAACCATAGCAAAGTGTAGCTAATGATTATGAAAGAAAGTGGGAGTCTGATCTCTAATCATTTACTCCTAATTAAAACCAAACTATTCCTAATCGTCAACAAATCCTAAAATTTTAAATAGGGCTTACAACCTACCCACCTTAGAGAATTTGTCCTCGAAAAATATACTAAAGCCTGGTATAAAATGATAGAGGATTAGTATCTAAGGAGTCAAGTACGACTAGTCGTACATGGTTCATATGGGACGTTATGCCACTAGGATCTAAGTTGCATATCCTACCAAGAGGTAGGGTTCACTAAGTTCAAGATGCTTCTTAACTTTACAAATGCAACAACAAAAACATTGGTCCAGTTCCTTCTACTAAGATTTGGAAAAATATATTTTCTAAGAAGGAATACAATAGTTTAGGTATTGCAGTTAATAATCAAGAATAATCTAAGGGACCTAGGTAATATCAAGGTACTATTGGTTAATAACCCTTTAATAGAATTATTATCAATTCAATGCTACTACTATATGGGTCAGGTTTTCATCAACATAGAAGACACTACAAGAAAATATGCTTTTCCCAACTTTTATTTTTTGACGTTTATGTTAAAGTCGCTTATGTATGGTATACCGACGTTCTGTAGTAATCGTCGAAATATCGACGTTTTCTTGTAAAGGTTGAGAATTTCCAACGTTAATTTCCTGGCATTTATGGATAAGTCGGCATAGACATGATATGCCAATATTTTGCAATAAACGTTACAAAATTCGCTGACATTTGGATACAAACGTAAAAAATATGCGACTGATTTATATAAACGTCAGTTCATTTTGACTAAAAAAAGGAAAGCAAACCCGATTTATTTTTAGTCAAAAAAAGTCAGTTTTTTTATTTAAGGAAAAAATCGTCGAATTTACGTTTTTGTCACTCAAAAATTTGTCCAAAATTTTAAATCGCACTATGTTTTCATTTTGATTCATTTCCAACAACTTTCCCTCCTCTCCACTAGACTTAGAATCCAACCCCTACACCATCACCACCACCCTCCTTTCTCCCTCCCTAAACACTACACCAAAACACTTAATTTGTAACGATAATTTATACAATTAGTAATGGTTATTACAGTGACAATCTTGTAATGGTTATTACAGTGACAATCTTGTAATGGTAATAACGGTTACAATAATTAAAAATATGTTACTAAAATTCTAATTTTATCTTTTTATTATTTTATAATATATGTCACAGTAAATATGTTATAAAAAAGAGTGTTCGAGTAAAAAACATCCAATTGCCACACTATATTTTCACGATTCCCGCATTATTTTTCACTCGTTGAGAAAGGGAACATAGTGTGAAAGAAAGCATTTCACCATTCTCAGATATCTCTCCTCCTCCTGAGCAAAACTCCTACCGCCGCCATCATTGTCTCTACCGCTATTTTTACTAGTTGAGGAGGGGAGTCATCATCAATGGAATCAGCTCCACGCCGACGAGCCCTATCCCCAAATCCAGAAGCTTCCTTACCAGCAAGAGAGTCATCGTAATCCTCTCCTTAAGACCAAGAGGCTCTCCGTAAGTTTCGTCACTCTGTCGGAGCTTCTATTCTCTCCGTCGGCTACGACCTCTACCATTACTACTAGTACCATCTTCTTCCGTTGGAAAAACACATGGTAGACGATGTCAGACCAAATTTCAGCTCGAGTAAAACCCCCGTCCCTACGATCTTAGCATCGCCATCCCTAATGGGTCCTACACTTGTGTATCACTATGTCCAGGACATGTTCGATGAAATGCTTCTTTAATTTGATGAAATACCACATACCTCAATTTGATGCGGTTCCTCCAGTGCGTCCGCTGCTGGGAGTACCTGCCACATGTCGATCGTCACTCGCCCGATCCAACCCAACAAGGCCCGCCACCTTGGCTACAAGGCCAAGCAGGTTTACTTTATTCTTAACCCTAACCTACATTCAATACAGACATTCAATCTAGACATTTTTAAATCAATCTCAATTGACATCTATGTATCTTGAATACTGATATGGGTACCAACACTAATATGGCAAAAATCGAGTTTGGGCATTGCATGCTTTTGGGCTTATATCTGTATAACTTT
Organism: Iris pallida; assembly: GCA_029216955.1. NCBI lineage: Eukaryota > Viridiplantae > Streptophyta > Magnoliopsida > Asparagales > Iridaceae > Iris > Iris pallida. Next base: position 15,447 of record JANAVB010016175.1, on the reverse strand, counting down.
ATGGGGATGGAGAGTATTGTTATTGGATGTCCTGCTACTGGGATAGTATGTAGAGTGTTTATGATCCATTATTATAGAGTAGGGGATGGACTAGCTTTGATCTAATGTCAGAGTGTCTATGATTATTATATATTTAAGACCAATTCTGTTATTAAATATTGCTAGAACTTGCAAAAAAAATCTTTAATGAAGAAAAATATTCATGTAGCACCTTTTATTATGATCTATGGACAATAGCAACCAGCTTTCGCAAGTAGGATGTGAAAAGTATTTTTTATAACAATTCGATCATTTTTTTAGCTTTTCTTGTTTCTTTCTTTCCATTTCATTGGTGTTTGGTATCTCTAAATGTGTTTGCATTTCTTAAGGATTTTTTTTTCTTATGCATCATTCAGTCACTTGTGTCCAATTTAACCTTGTAGACGATAATCAATTCATCAATGGGTCCATAGATGGAAAAATTCATATTTGGGAAATCCTAGGATGCGGTTTCTAGATTGATATTTGAGAAATGGGTATTTTTGTGTCCTATATGTAAATGCTATAAACGTTCATGCATGTAATCGATCTATGGATTTTGGAAGGAGAGTCGGAGACTATCATGATCCTATATCTTTGAACTAGTTTCTTTAGAAGAACTATCCATTGATCCTATGCCTGATTTATGGAACTTCAGGTGGACTTTGTTTCTTTTGGATGTAAAGAATATTTTTATTCTCATGATGATTAAGTTGAAAACCATCAGGTAATGAATTTTTATCTAAGTTTTGTAGGAATTGATGAATTCAATTCCTGTTGACGTAAGTCATGAACCTTGGGACTTTTGGATGTTACTTCCTTGGGTAGCTATTTTAGAAGACCACTATGTTATATTTCTCAAGTGCAACCTAGAATTACCATGACCTTTTCCTATGTTTTTGTGCTCTTGAGACTTTTGTGAATCCATCTGTTTTTTTCATCTTGGTAATTACATGTTAATTATTCTATTGTATCCATATTCCACTTGGTACTTAACATCCAGGATCTGTTCCTAGACGTTGCTATTCTACAGTGTTATACCAGTCATTGTCAGAGCATAACAGGATTAGGTTACTCAGACTTCCACAGGATTAGGTTACTCAGACTTTCAGTCATTACGCCTTATGCCACAATACTAGGAGGTAAGGATAAGTCTACACTTTGCCCACTGGGCAAAGTCTACACTCGGGCTCATAAGGCGTAATGTGGCATTTTGTGGCACACTTTGCCCAGTGGTGCTGCCAGTTGGCGCGGCCTGATGGCGTGCAGTTGGTGCGTAGTACGTGTTTGCGCAGTTGGCGCAGCGGTGGGCGATTGTGTGCGCTGTGCGCTGTAGCACGCGCTATGCGCAAATTGGCGCACGCTGTGCGCTATTTGGCTTAAATCGTGTCTGTGCACGATTTGAGCGGTTACGAAATGTCAAACTATTTTTCCCACGTCCCGAACATTTTGTATACTGGGCAGTTACTGCGCGCGTCTATTTAAGTCGCTCTTTTCTCTCTCATTCAGTTAAGTAGACAGAATACCAATTCCTTACAAATTTCCAGAGAGCGGAGAAGAGAGTACTGTGCGCCATTTCAGTCCGTTCGAGGAGTCAGATGAGCAGAGTGTTCCGAAGTTCTCCGTCGAACTTGCTGGTTCCTGGAAGTTGTTCGTGTGGGGCGAATCAAGCTTTGAGCACTGGTGATTATTCACCCCAACAGGACTTCTGTCATTGACGTTCTGTCATTCTATCCATTTTTGTTCATTCACTTTAATCTCGTTCTAAACGAGAACGTTACTGATCTAATCAAAAAACGTTAGTGAACATTCATCGCTGCCACTACAAAACTTTTGTACCTTATTCGAAGTATTATAATAGATTTCGTTTCTCAGAATCCAACGGAATCTCTGTCGTGCATCTACTTCGAAGTGCTGCACAAATATCAGTTTTCCATCAAAAATTATGCCCCGGACTAACGCTTAGGGAAGAATTGCAGCTATAGTGCAGAATTCAAGGCTTAGTCCATTCTTTTATTATAGTTGTTTGACCCATGCGGGAAGATTCAAGTTGTCAGCGACATCTATTCGAATGCATGATGGACAGTTACTGTAGGGAACAATCAAATGCATATATCGATATATGTGGGATTGTTGGAGCTTTTACTTGACATGAAGAGAAAGCTTGCTTTCAATACATGTCTAGTTTATTTAGTCCCACATTGGAAAAATCATGAAGTGTATCTCAATATATACTTGGTATGTAGTTGAGATATGCACATGGGGTGGTGACCCTAAGGAGGGAACCATGTGGGTGATTTTATTAGGAGGTAAGGATAAGTCTCCATGTTAAAGCATTAATGCTTTTTGCTTTGGAATTTATTCCATTGGAGCTAAGCTTCATAGGGGCTTAGTGACTCGGACTCGGACTCAGGCTCATGGGCTCATGAGGCGTTATGTGGCATTTTGTTGGCGCACTTTGCACTTAGCACGTCAGCTAGGCGCATAGTGCGCTTAAGTTGTGCTCATTGTGCGAGCCTTTACGCAGCCGATCATGCGCCCGTTCGCATGGCCCGATCACGTGTCCAGATGGGTCGTCCAATTGGCACGGCCAGATGGCCCTGCCCAGTGGTGCTGCCAGTTGGCGTGACCTGATTGGCGCAGCCTGATGGTGTACAATTGGTGCGTAGTGCGCGTGTGCGTAGTTGGCGCAGCGGTGAGCGATTGCGCGCTCTTTGTGTGTTAGTGCGCTATGCGCAAATTGGCGCACGTTATGCGCCAATTTGGCTTAAATCGTGTTTGTGCACGATTTGAGCAGTTACGAAATGTTCGGAATGGTTTTTCCCACATCCTGAACGTTTTGCATACTAGGTGGTTACTGCACGTCTATTTAAGTTGCTCTCTTCTCTCTCATTCAGTTCAGTAATAGAATACAAATTCCTTACGAATTTCCAGGGAGCAGCAAAGAGAGTACTGTGCGCCATTTCAGTCTGTTCGAGGAGTCAGAAGAGCAGAGTGTTCCGAAGTTCTCCGTTGAACTTGCTGGTTCTTGGAAGTTGTTCGTATGGGGCAAATCAAGCTTTGAGCGCCGGTGACAATTCACCCCAGCAGGACGTTATGTCCTTCCATCCATTTCTGTTCATCTACTTTAATCTTGTTCTGAATGAGAACATTTCTGATCTAATCAGAAAACATTAGTGAACATTCATTGCTGCCACTACGAAACTTATGTACCTTCTTCGAAGTGTTATAATAGATTTTGTTTTCGGAATCCTTCGGATCTTGTCGTTCACCTTCCTCGAAGTGCTGCACCAATATTAGTTTTCCATCAAAAAATTATGCCCCGGGACTAACATCATCTAGCAGCATAAGTAGATTTGGGGGGGCTACTGTAGGTGTAAGTGTGTGTATGTGTGTGTTTACTAGGCAGAGGGTGGTAGAGTGTTCTTTTGTGTTTGTGTGTGTTATTAGGCAGAGGGTGGTAGAGTGTTCTTTTGTGTTTGTGCATGTGCATGTGTGTTATTAGGCAGAGGGTGGTAGAGTGTTCTTGTGTGTGTATTTGTATTTGTTTGAGTGTCTAGATAGGTAAAGGATAGGGATATATGTACATGATTAGAAAAAGGTCTATGGGTAATACATAATAGCTAAATTTATCTTACTTGCCGGTTGCACATATCAAAGAGATCAATTGATTTCATTCTTTTCCTTATCATAAATTTGATTTCAATATCTTCAAAATGTTTATTAAACTTGTTTTTCTGTTGTTGCATGCAGGTGTTGATAGTTGTTACTGTTGTTCAAATCTCCATCATTCGTTTAGTCGGATCATCTTTCAAAAAACCAAAGGCTAGTATATAATTTATATATTAATTGTAATCAATTAACTTTATGTATTTTTGTTATAAAGATCAACAGTTGGCATATGTTATTTAAATTATAATATTCAATTTAACTATTTTTGTCAAATTTATAATGTTAATTGGTGTGTGCATGGCAAATATATTCAAAAAAAAATTAAATGGCTTTACCTTTACCGACGTTTTTTTGGTAAATGTTGACAATTTTTTGGAAAAAATGTTGGGAAAACAAATCTCAACGTTTAGCAAAAAGGTTTAGTTTCCAATGTTTTTCTCAAAACGTTGAAAAACTATTACCCATTATTATATAATTTCTGACGTTTATTAAATGTTGTTGCAAACATCGTCATTACCTATGCCAACGTTTATATGAAATGTCGTAAATTTTCGACTATGACAAAGACGACGTTTGTCGAAAACGTTGACAAAACGTCGGGTTAACCTATGCCAACATGTTTGACATTTTCCCGACAATTATAAAATGTTGGGAAAAATCAATTTTCTTATAGTGGGAATTGACGTCGTTGGACATAACTAGAGCGAGGTGGCATAGAGAGATTTGATAATTGCATGATGGAGAGACAAGTTTGAGGAAATCATGAAAAGGAAAGTTTGAGATCAAGATAAGCAAAATTATGATAAGTTCAAGGAGTAATATGCACAAGAGTATGACACGATTACCTAGTCAAGAAAATTGGACAGAAATTGGTGCCTATGGTGATATGAATATTAGGCACAATAGGTAGAAAAATCAAGGATTTGATTTTGAAACTATGACATGGCTAGGAAGAATAGGGTCCTCTCATTCGTATAATTAGAATGATTGGTATTGTCAATTCACGAAACCATTATTTGTGAACATAGAAATAGGAAAGGAAAGAATAGTGATATGCCTAAAACAACAATTTTTGTTTACTTAGAATAATCTGATAATCAAACAAGCTGAAGAAATTTGCACACTAGTCATATCAAGATGTAGCTTATCTATTCGGGTTCCATATGATTCTTGGAATTTGATTTGTCGATCCCAAGTCAGAATCTGCCCATTCCATTGAAGTTTTTTTTCTTTTTTCTACTAGTTCATTCCATTCTATGGCCTAACTTCTTCCGATGTAACTTCCAGTAACACAATATTAAACTACTCATAATGTAATATGCCAAGGTCTTTAAACATCCTTGATCCACGATAATTTAACGCATCATTTAATTCTTAACTTTTCGTCCATCTATGAAACATCTCCATCTTCAAAAATTTGTCATCCACTATGTACTACTCAACTCTAGATACCATTATCAATATATTTTAGGATGTTGTACTTTCATTTCATTCCATCTTTTATCTTGGAATTTATTTCCTTCTCATCTCATGCCATCTCTTTTCTTGTCCTTGTTTTCTGAATGCCATAATCTTGATCAAATGCTTACAATACTTCATGGTAGACTTCTTGGTTGCACATCCGGTCCCAGAAATGTCAAAACTCTATGATGGTATTTCTGACGAGGTCTTGGAGTCCAACTCGGTCACAAACAATCCCATGTGGCGAATGTTCTTTGATGGTGCCTCAAGAACAGGCCCCAATTGTGAAATCATCACAGGAGTAATCCTCGTCACCCTGACGCTCTAGTCATCCATCGTGCAAATTCTCTCATATAATCATGCACCAATAATGTTGCTAATAAATGCTATCATCATCGGGCTCCAGCTCGCCAAACAGTTGTGGGTTGACTACCTCGAGGCTATGATGACTCAAAGATGATAATCAATCAGGTTCGAGGACAATATAATGTTCGACATGAAGACCTAGTCCCCTATCATCAGGCGATAATCGACATCAGCTCTAGCTTTATAGGGTTCTTTATAGAACATGTGCGTCGATTGCAAAACCTGGAGGCCGACACCCTCGCGGTCTCGCCGCTTCTCTGGCAGCGCCTGTCGGAACCCAGTATTCCATCACAGTAATGGATGGGAGCTGGTTTGTCCAAAAATAATCTATACACGTGCATGAGCTACTCGGTGCATAGACACCAACGTTGACATTCGGGACTGGCGATTCCCTTTAATGGAATCCTACATGAAGACTCGAAGGAAGCTACTTCTATCAAGAGGTGCTCGCTCCGGTTCTTCTATGACACAGCTACCAAAATGTTGTATCGTCGTTCATACGACGGACTTCTCCTTCGGTGTCTATCATATGTTGAGGCAAAAGAAGCACTCTGGGAGGCGCACGATGGTACATGCAGAGCTCACCAACCTGGTCCTAAGTTACAGGACTGATTGCATCGCATGGGCTACTATTAGCCCACCATGATGGCAGATGCTGTTGAGTATGCCAAGAAGTGCTAGGTATGTCAGTTGCATGATAACTTCATCTACCAACCTTCTGAGTCCCTACACCCTATTACGCGGTCCTTGGCCGTTTGAAGCATGGAGAATGGACATCATCGGGCCGATTAGCCCTTATCTTCCAAAGGATACCGGTTCATCCTCTTCATCACCAACTACTTTTCCAAGTGGGTGGAGGCGATACCACTGGTAGAGATGAAAATTTGAAAATGATCAGCTTTGTCAAGCATCACGTCATCTACCACTTTGGAGTTCCCCAAAGGATCATTCATGACAATGGTCCCCAGTTTGTGAGCCATGTATTTCATCGGTTTGGGACAAAATCAAATACAGAATGTCTCATCGACAACCTACAATCTTGCTGCGAATGGGCTAGCAGAGGCGTTCAACAAGACGATTGTTAAGCTACTCAAAAAGTCATATCTTCTAACAAGCGCGACTGGAATGAAAATCTGCAAATGTCTATGGGCATACCGCACGACTGTTCGGATGCCTATGGGCAACACGCCATTCTCTCTCGTATACAGAAGCGATGAGGTACTCCCCCTCGAGATCTAGATTCCATCTCCGTGGGTGGCTATCACAACTAGATGACGGATGAAGACAACCAGCATGTCTGCACAAGTTAGAAGCGTTGGATGAAAAGCATCTACTAGCTCAACAGCGTATCAAGCTTTATCAAGCTCGAACCTCCGGAGCCTTCAACAAAAAGGTCAAGGAAAGGACATTCCAAGTCGGTGACCTCGTCTTATCAGTTCGAAGACCGATGATCATGACTCACAAGACAGCTGGCAAGTTCGAACCCAAGTAGGAAGGACCGTTTGTCATAGAGACGTCCTATTCCAATGGTGCTTACCGGCTTGCCAAGCCCAATGGTGATCTCCTAATGATGCGTCAATGGAAAATTCCTAAAGAAATACTATGTCTGATGTCTAATCAACATGTATTTCCCCATTCCCCGCAAGTGTCTATGGATTCGGCTAATAATTCATCCCTTCTTCATTTCCCAGTAGAGAACCTCCAAGTCCATATTACCTCTGAGTCATTTTCTACGCCCCAGCAAAATTCATGTCTACTACGTCCATATTACCTCTGAGTAGACATTCTCCTATGGCAAACCTTGTTTTTCATATTTATCTATAGAGAATTTCACGTCCATACTACCTTCGAGTTGTTCTATACATCCCCACAGAATCTATTCTTACCACGTTCACATAACCTCTGAGTAAGGAAAATTACCACAAATTCGTGTTTACCATGTCTATATTACCTCTTAGTAAAAACCCCAAAAAATATTCCCAGCAGAGTTACGCTACTACAGTTCATGGTAGATGGACAAGCAAAGAAGCAAAACTAAGACTTTCATTCATGCAAAAGAAAAGTTTTCTTTTTTGCTACAAAAAGCCTATCAAAAGAGAGAAACAAAAAAATAATGATGAGGCAAAACTAAGATTGCTACTGAGGATGGCCGACGCAAGAGCTCTTTAATTCGGCCCCTTAAAAAGCAATCACGGGCCTAACTAACTCCCTGGCTCGCGCTTGCTTCTTGTCGTCTGGTGCCACGTCCTTGAGCTGGGACAAGCTTTGGTCTGCGATCTCTAGATCTGTCAGACGAACACGACACCTTCCTTCTCCTGAGCTAAGGTCTCGGATCGCTGGCGAAGGAACCTCTGCTGGTCTTTCGATTTCTCCAGCTCACTCGCACAATGGCCAATGTCTCTTCCAAGTGTCGAACCTATTCCCGGAGGGCCTCATACTGTTCCTCCAAGTTTGCTTGGCGCAGACTTGGACTTCTTCAGCATTAAGCACTGTCACGACCGCTCCCGAATAATCGGGCACGAGTCGGACACACCCAGCCTTCATCGTTAGACAGGATGAAGTAAGCTGTACCAGTCTCTAGGGAAACTACAAGCAGATAAAATGAAAATAAACTACAACATCTATAATATTGAATCCCAGAATCAAAATACATGTCTAAGAGTTATTATAATTTCCAGCAAATGAAATGTAAACTGAAGTCTCTAATACAAGTCCAAATGAAACTACAAGGGAAGGTACTAGGCTTCCTTAGCCTCTAAGTCCAGAGCAACACCAGCTATCTCATAGGTACTCTAGGCTCCTGCCCATAATAAGTGTCACAGATAGCCTCCATCTCACCTGCAATATATCGTAGTCAGGAGCGGATCTAAGTACATCCAGGGAAATGAACAAGAACATCATGATATGGAAATGAGTACAGGAAAATAAAGTACGGGAAATAAGAACATGAATACTGAAAAGTAAATACAGGGAACATGAAATGAAGCCTGAACATAAATGTACAAGGAACCTGACGTGTGCAATATATCGAAATACATCTAGAGTGTGTGATCGGCTTGGTAGAACATGGAATATGAATAATGGTACGACTTAGGTCCCGTGTGCACGATGCGAGGCCTAAGCTATTCACATGAATTGTAACTCAGGTTTGATCACACATCTGTAGTATTTCCCCTCCCAGACACAAGTAAACTCAGGGAACAATATACCAGACAAACTCGTGAAGTATCGTGTCAACAAGAAGGTACAAGCATGAATATAGAAAATCACAAGACATGAAGTAATGGACAAGTCAGAGGAGTACTTGCCTTGCTTATGGTGATCAAGTGTGGGTAGTAGAGCTGGATATCCTCCTGTTATGGTTTATAAGTTGATAAGTCAATAATTTAACGTAGATATTTCTAGTCTAGAAATCACCCAACATATTCCTTAGTTTTAAACTTGCTAAACACTAAACTTACTTTATATGATTTGTAACATAAATCATTAATAGATATCCTTCAAAATCCATCCTAATTATCAGGTGATACCCACCACTCATCTAGTTGTAATTGAACTAAGCTATTTTAGAGGTTGAGGAAAGATATCTACTCTACACCTGTTACATTCAAGCTTACCTATATGCTCACTGCTCATTACAGTATTCAAAATTGGTAGCTTTAGGTTCAATTGAGCCTTCACAATAATCATAAGTTAAATACAGATACTTATAAATAGATACTACCAAGTATCTAGTTGTCAACCCTAAGGTCTAATCTTAGGTTAAACTAGTAATTCTAGCCTATACTGTTGTAGCTAGTATCATGCTCAGATAGGACAATATTTTAGATATATGGATGGTCACCAAAAGTTGGAACTAACAAGAGATTAATCCTACTTCTTAAATGCAACACCTTAGTCTAGCCATGCTAAACCTACTCTCCTGTATACCTTATTGTCAATATGCACACAAGCAATATTCCCACAGAATTCCCTATGGCTCATTCCCAAGGGTTCTGAACACAATATACTTGCTTCATCCTCAACCTGTTGATTTTACTCATGAAGTACCATAGGAAATCAATGAATTTATAAATGTCCACTCCTACAGTCTACACTCCCAGGAAACCTACTACTCTTCCTGATGCAACTTCCATAGTGTATTCAAAAACTTAATCTTCATTGATAAATCCAAGACAATTGCTCTCGGGTACAGACAACACATGCCTTAAAGCAGCTAAAGAAAGGCATATGTTACAGAATTTATTTCACTAACTGAACATTAACTAATTTTTCAGGATACTAACAGGGATTCTACCAAAATCATTCTAAAGCATGAGTATCCATTACTCTAGTTATCTACCCTTCAGTTAAGTGTTGCTGCATACTCAGATTAGGAAGCCTCAACATGACTTATCTATAACCATTGATTTCCAGCTCTCTAATGTTGGCCAAATAATTCTAATAGACAACCAATTAGCCACACACCACAGGTTCGAATTCACTCTACAGTGTAGAAACACAAGAGCAAAATATAACCTGAAATAACACAAAGCTACCAGTAACCAATTACTGCTTAGGATTAGTACAATCAACTAAAAATTTGAATTTACACAGGTAACAGATACTAGGTTTGTGGCACCCGAGCCTCATTTATCAAAATCAGGTCAAATAGGAAAGTACAAAATTACCTGAATGTCAAATCCGTATCCACGAATGCCAACTACAACGATCGTGTCCGATACGTTCCACTCGGATCCAAAAGTGAAACAGAGCCTGGTTAAGACATTGCATCAAACAAGTGGTGGTCAGAGATAACAGGATAATTTCTTTAATTCCCTCTGTTCTAGATTATGAAATTACAGAAATAAGTTCCCATATTCCCACCAAAACACATTCAAATCAAAAGCCCAGCGGAAACGATTGATTCTTAGAGAAGAAATAAGAATTCCTCATCGAATCACAAACTCATCAATCCAAAATTTCAGAAATCGAACAGGAATGGATCACTCACCTATACGCGTTTATAGATCGAAACAGCTACAAGTGTCGACCCGATCCCTCAAATCGATCAATTAAAACAACTGATCAAAGCTAGAAGGACCTCTGGTTGGAACGAAGATCAACAACTACATATTGATCCAAAGTTTACTAAGAAGTTCAATTAATTACAAAATCACAGAAGACATAATTCGAGATCTGAAATGAAATCTATACTCACCGTTCTGAATTTTTAGGAAGGAACTGTTATTGCCGGGAACGCCGGAGCACGCTTTTCGATGGAAAATACAGAAACTGAAACAGTTGTAAAGACAATATTTCAAATGCAATTCCTTAAAGAAGGTTTTGCAACAGAGATCCAGAAGGATTCTGCAAATTACGAGATCTAAAAAGATATCGTAATTCACGAATAATCTAAAGAGACTTTCGTGATCGTAGCAAACTGGCAGTAGTGCCTTCTAAAAAGAAGATACTGACAGAACTGCTAAAGGCAACAGAAGGGTGACAGGCGAGAGATGGAATTGCTGGGGTGAATGATCACCGTTGCTCAAAGCTTTATTCGCCCTCTGCGAACAGCTTCCAGGAACCAGCAAGGTTGACGGAAAACCTTGGAACACTCCTGCTCTTCTGACTCCTCGGAAGACGGCGAACTCCTCTGGCAATGGCGCTACTCTTCTCTCTCTGTTTCTGAAGTAACAGAACTCACGCGTTCTAAAAAGTACTAGTGTTTGTGTTAAAAAACACGCTCACTACTCTGTTGTGTTAAAAAACACTTAAGAGTTTTTCTCCCTGGAATTCTGATTTCTCCAACACTGAGAGAGAGAGGAGAGAACCTGCATATATAGCCCACGGGGCGGTTGCCAAGCAGTTGCCTGAACTTCAGGGTAGTGGCTGAACCACTCCTGAACGTGCAGCAACTGCTGCAACTGTTCCCGCTCTAATATGTAGCCAGCCATACGCACATACGTACTCTACGCACGCTGCGTACGCTGCATACAGTGCGTGTACTGGGCGTACTGGGCTGTGTACTGGCTGCGTAACTGGGCCAGCGTAACTGGGCTCGCGTAACGGGCCGCACAACGTGGTCGCGTAAGTGGCTCGCACAACGAGCGCAACTTAAGCGTACTATGCGCCTAGCGACGATGCTGACGTTCCAAGTGCAAAGTGCGCCAACAAAATGCCACATTACGCCTCATGAGCCCTTGAGCCCGAGTCCGAGCCCGAGTTCGAGTCCGAGTCCGAGTCGCTAAGCTCCTACGGAGCTTAGCTCCATGGAAATAAATTTCCAAGAGCAAAAAGCTTACAGCTTCTTAATTGTTGATTAAGCCTTTATACCATTAATAATTAATCCCACATGGCACACACCCATGTGCACTACATGTGCATCTCCATAAAGAGCAAAGACTCTATATATAGAGGTACACATTCCTTTCTAGCCGATGTGGGACTAAAAACCAAAACTAAAAGCTAAAAACCCAACAATCCCCCACATATCTCTATATAATGAGTACGAGTGTTCCCCACAGTAACTGTCCATTATGCTTTTAGGATAGATGCTACTTAAGACTAGAATCTTTCCACGTGAGTCAAAAATCAAACTATAATACAAGAATGGACTAAGCCTTGAATTCTGCATCATAGCTGAAATTCTTTCCACTCACATAATGTAGTTATATGTTCTCTGGCTGCACATTTAAGGCTGTGTGCCAGCCTGGTTTCAGTGTATAATATTGGGCGTCTACAAGTTTACCCTCAAGAGACGGCCTGATATCTCTTTGTCCATACACTATAGGTGAGTTCTTTATTAAAGAGACATGGCATGAAGCATCCAACGCTTCCTTTGCGTGCTACGTCGCTATGACATGGCCTTAAGATGAGGACCTTACCCCGAATCACCGGGAACCTCATCGTAGTGTCATACTACCCGTAGCATGAGGTCTAGCTCCTTTGTAGTGCCAAACTACCCAGCATGAAGCCTTACGCTACTGTGCGGTGTTACGCCGCTACGACATGGCTTGTAATGCCGAGGATTTATCCCTAGCCGGGTTTACCTCATTGTGGTGTCGTGCCACCCGTAACATAAGGAACACCTCCTCTTTGTAGTGCTGACTACATCCCTCTTTAATTCAATATACAGCATTAGGCCAACTGCCTATTTGCGGTGCTATGCCGCTGTGACTTGGCTAACATAGCCGAGGCTTTACCTCCTTCGAGAACCTCATGGTGGAGTCACCGCCACACATAGCATGGAGTCACACTCCTTGTAGTGCTGTGCTACCATGCTTCCTGTAAAGCATACCAGACATTCCAAATGCCTGAGAACTCATTAAGGCATTTAAGCCAACCTCCCACAGGACCTGTTTTCCGTAGAAACAACAGTAGACACAGTGGTTATAGGTCCGTAACCTCTCCATGTCCAATAGAACATGTACCCACCGTTCCTGATATTCTTCCGATTAGTGGTCCTCCCTTGAACCAAAAGCTAGATGCCTAGTAGATAAATCTTTGAACTAATAGCATAAAACTTTATGGTAGGAATACAATAATACATATCAATGCCTTTAAGCCCATTTTACAAGCTGTGTCATCGACCAGCTGGTGCTTGAGGCCCTTGGTGAACGGATCTGCCAGGTTCTCCTGACTCCGAACATCAATTACTACAATAACACCTCTCTTGATAAGATCGTGTACTGCCATGTGCTTCAACCGCACAGTCCTCTTCTTCCCGTTGAAAAGGTCATTTGATGCCACCGTCGCAGTCGCCTGGTTGTCGCAGTATATCGGTATCGCCGGTATTTGTGCCCCAACCACTGGAAGATCATACATGAGCTCCCGAAGCCATTCTGCTTCCTTGGCTACAGTATCAAGTGCAAAGAACTCAGATTCCATGGATGACAGCGAGAGCATAGTCTGCTTCTTCGACTTCCACGATATAGCAGCTCCATCCATTGTGAAAATGTATCCACCTGTGGACCTCCGCTCTCCACCTCTGAGCACCAACAGGCATCACTGAAGCCTTCCACTACCGACGGATCTTCGCTGTAGTACAGTGCATATGTCTGAGTCTTCTTGAGATATCTCATAACCCGTTCCATAGCTTTCCAGTGTTCAACACCTGGATTGCTCGTAAAACGACTCAGCATTCCCATGGCGAAAGTTATGTCAGGCCTTGTGGCAGTAGTAGCATACATCAAACTCCCGATTACGCTTGCATACTCCAGCTGCCTGACGCTTTCCCCTGAATTAGGCTTCAGCTTCAGATCACACCTGTACGGCGTATCAATCCCTGGAAGATCCCGATACCCATAACGAGTGATCATTTTCTCAATATAATGAGACTGTGACAGCGCTAGTCCAGTGTCTGTCCGGATGATCTTGATCCCTAAGATCACATCAGCTTCCCCCAAGTCCTTCATACTGAACTTGCTTGAGATGAATTTCTTTGTCTCCGTGACACATCTAATATTCGTACCTAGGATAAGCATGTCGTCCACGTACAGACAAACGATCATACCTCTTCCATCAGCGAACTTCGTGTAAACACACTTGTCCGTATCGCTGACCATGTAGCCATTTGACCTTATAACTTTGTCAAACTTCTCATGCCACATCTTGGGAGCCTGTTTAAGACCGTACAAGGATTTCACCAACTTGCAGACTTTGTCTTCAAGACCTCTGATGACAAATCCTTCTGGCTGTTGCATGTAAATCTCTTCGGTCAGCTCGCCATTTAGAAAAGCCGTTTTCACATCCATCTGATGTATCACCATCTTATTTATTGCTGCGAGAGAAATCAACATTCTGATGGTGGTCATCCAGGCTACTGGAGCATATGTGTCAAAGTAGTCAATCCTCTGCTTCTGAGAAAACCCCTTGGCTACCAACCTAGCCTTGAACTTGCCAATAGTTCCGTCTGCTTTCATCTTCTTCTTGAAGATCCATTTGCATCCGATGGGTTTCGCTCCTTCAGGAAGATCAACCAACACCCAAGTGTTATTTGAGGTGATGGAATCAATCTCATTGTCAATCGCCTCCTTCCAGAAACTGCGTCTCTGGTCTTCATCGCCTCATCATAGGTAAGCGGATCTGCTTCCACATGATAGGTGACAAAGTCACTTTCGAAGTCCTTCGGCCTCCTCACACGCTTAGCTGACGGCTCAGCTTGTTCTGGTTCAACCGTTGTTTCAACAACAACATCTTCTTGGACCACATCTTCATTGAAGACTTCAGTCTCTTGTGCACCCTCATTATTCTTCGGAACATCCGGAAGAACAATATTCTTGTGCCTTGCAAACTTATCTTCAAAATATTCTGCATCGCGAGATTCAATGATATGATTTGACTCAATATCAAGAAATCTCCGAGCATCACTCTTCTCGGCATACCCCAAGAAGATCGTCTTTGTAGTCCTTGTCCCAAGTTTCTGAATCTTTAGATCTGGAAGCTTGACATACTCCAGACACCCCCACTCGAATGACATTCAAGTTAGGTCTGACCTTGAACCAGAGTTCATGAGGAGTAACGTCTGAAGTTGCATGAGGCACTCTATTTAGAATATAAGTGGCCGTCAATGCAGCTTCTCCCCAGTAGCACTTAGAAAGCCAGCAGTCACACATTGAATTTATCATTTCTGTCAACGTCCTGTTCTCCTCTCAGCTACTCCGTTTTATTGAGGAGTACGGAGCTATAGTCTCATTGACAATTCCATGTTCCTTACAGAACGATTCGAATTCATGAGACCTGTACTCTCCACCTCGATCACTTCTTATCCTTTTGAGTTATTGTCCAGTCTGCCGCTCAGCTTCGGCTCTGAACTCCTTGAACTTCTCGAATGCTTCGTCTTTAGCCTTCAGCAAGTAGACGAACACATACTTTGAGAAGTCGTCAATGAAGGTTATGAAATCTTCATCCCGGCCTTTGTAGAGAACTGTTTGAAGTCACAATATCTGA
>JANAVB010016174.1:40000-42233 GCA_029216955.1 Iris pallida | reverse complement strand
TTGATGAGTATACGGCAGAGTTTATCGCTTGAGCCGTTTCGCTCCTAGTTTGGTTGCAGACCCAAAGGAGATGACCCTAGTTTTGCCATGGTCTAGTTTCAGACATCGTCATTCTTATAGTGGCGAACGGTACGACTGACTACTACCAGAGCCTAGTTGGCCCAGCATCGAGGACGTCTTCTGTCTAGCAAGAGGCCGGCTTCTGTACATCATGAGGGACCGTCCAAGCGTCAGCTTTCCAGCAGAGACACCGACGCCGCCCCAGCAGACTTAACCGTCCCCCTACAACCACATCATCAACCCTGCCGTTAAAGCCCCGGGACCCCGACATCAGCAGCAGCAGCCGAAGGAAGCTTTTTGTGTATACTGCAAGAGGCCAGGCTATGACTCTCTCGTCTGCAGGAAGAGGTTGGGTCAGTGTCTGGCTTGTGGGTCTCCTACCATCAGCTTCGAGAGTGCCCGTAGCGAAGACTAGAGGACCGCTTCCGACTCAGCAACAGAGGTTTAGGCAGCATCTGCAGTAACAGAAGGGACCTCAGGGAAAGGTTTATAGCCTAGCCCTTGAGCCAGAGCCGGACAGGTTTCGGAGCCGGATTACTTAGCTGACTCATCACAGTCATGTTTATTTGCATACTTTTCTAGTTGTATGTTTGTTTGATTCTGGTGCATCTCATCTTCCTATCATTAGAGTTTATGCATAAACACCATCTAGTAGCTACACCTACTGTGGAGATTAGTAGAGTGATGACGGGAGGAGGACCAGTGCCTATTATCTATCTATAGATGTTCTATCTTTATAGCCGGAAGAGAGTTCAGGGGACGATTCTTTGTGATGCCACTCCCGGTTATGATATCATATTGGGGATGGACTGGCTTAGCTATGCCCACGCATCTATAGACTGTCATGAGGGTGGTATTTTGTTCAGTCCCCCAGGCACAACACCATTCAGTGTCAGGAGGAGGGCCGAAGATCAGCCTAGAGCCGAACTGTTGTATGACAGTTGGGGACATAGCACTGCCACACCCTATCATTAGAGAGTTTATGGATGTATTCCCGAGGATCTTCCAGGGCTTTCGCCTGACAGAGATGTGGAATTCACTATAGATTTAGTGCTGGGTTCATCACCAGTATCCCGGGCTTGCTATAGAGTGAATCCCAAGGAGGCCATAGAGATGAAAGAGCAGATTGATGACCTATTGAAAAAGGGTTTCATTCGATCCAGTGCTTCTCCATAGGGAGCGCCAGTGCTCTTTGTGCCTAAGGATGGTACAGTCCGGTTGTGTATTGACTATCGGGCCTTGAATGCCATCACCATCAAGAACAAATATCCTCTGCCCAGGATAGATGATTTGTTCGACCAGTTGAGCGGGCGAAGGTGTTTTCTAGGATAACTTGAGATCCGGGTACCACCAGGTGAAGGTTAGGGCAACATACATCCAGAAGACGGCGTTCAACACGAAGTACGGGCAGTACGAGTTTCTGGTGATGCCATTTGGTCTCACAAATGCGCCAGCTGTCTTTATGACTTGATGAATAAGACATTTCACCAGTATCTGGATAAGTTCGTCGTAGTCTTTATCGACGACATCCTGATATACTCGAAGACGCCAGAGGAGCATGCAGAGCACTTGCAGATAGTTTTGGGGATTCTGAGGAGGGAGAGATTGTTTGTCAAATTGCCAAAGTGCGAGTTCTTTTTAGACCGAGTAGAGTTTTTGGCCATATAGTCACTGGAGATGGAATCTCGGTGGACCCCAGGAAGATTGCTGCAGTTGAGACATGGAAGGCTCCGACGTCAGTTTCAGAGATCAGGAGCTTTTTGGATTTAGCAGGCTATAATAGAAAGTTCATCAAGGACTTTGCTAGGATAGCTGAACCCATGACGTAGTTGACGCGAAAGGACGCAGAGTACATCTGGTCATAGGACTGCTAGGCAGCGTTTGAGGAGCTGAAGAGGAGGCTGACGACCGCTCCAGTTCTGACATTACCTTCAGGTTCTGGAGGTTTTACCATATACAGCGATGCTTCTGGGAAGGGGCTAGGGTGTGTCCTACAGCAGCATGGAAAGTGATTACTTATGCATCTAGGCAATTACGGACTCATGAGCAAAATTATCCTACCCATGATCTAGAGTTAGCTGCGGTGATCTTTGTACTCAAGTTATGAAAACATTACTTATACGGAGCGCGTGTGGAGATCTTTACTGACCACAAAAGCTTGAAGTATGTGTTC
>JANAVB010016174.1:5000-35000 GCA_029216955.1 Iris pallida | reverse complement strand
CTATAGAATAATTAGGATTTAAATTAAATATTCGAACTAGCAATCTCTTCTATCAATTAATCATATATTAGGCTTACATAAAATACTAGGGTCATATAGGTCTAAGGCACAGGAATGGCAATAAAATTTATTAGCTAAAAGTCTTATTAGATTACATAGTGGAATCTATAAATATTGACAGGTTATACAAAAACACAAAACAAAAAAAACCTACTACAAAAGAACCCCCTACTTCAACCAACCATTATATGGTTCGAACCCTAGCCCTGCTGTGCACTAGCCTTCCACACTACCAATGGGCTAATGATCTCAAATAATTATACATGACCCTATTGTTTAATTGACCCTATGGAATCCACAAAAGATCACACACAAGCACACAAAATAGAACTTCTAAAATGCTCCACACGAAAAAAAATACATCTTCTCCCATACCCTGGATTCGAACCCAGGACAACACTTTCATAAGTCCTTCCTTCCAGAGCTGAAGCTCTCCTTTGTTTGAATTAAGTTTCCAATTATATTATTCTAAATCCTCTGCTCACCATTAGCCGAGTTTCAATTCTCCCTGTACGAAAAAAAGAACACACACTCACTCACATTTATAAGCTAAATGTGTATCTTTACATAATCTTTTAGCTTTCTTTCTCATATCAACCCATATATAAGCCATCCTAAGCAATAGTGTTTCCATTCCCAACGTATCCATTATTCTCCATTTGCTCACACTGCTTTTTATTGGGGTTGTTCCTCAAGTTAACCATGTAGTAACTATAGTATTCATTCATAATTCCTCCATTCTCAGACAAATCACATCACAACTAAACTAAATGTTTCTAACTAACTTATCATAACAGAAAGAGAAAGAAGTACCACAACATGCACATATGTTATAAATGAAGAAAGAAGAGGAGGAGATTGATACCAAAAAGGGGAGAGGCTTCAGCGTCCACGAGGGGGAAGCAATGCCTCTGCTCGTCGCTCCATGGAAGAGAAAGTTTTGTTTTGTTCGGCTCAACAAAGTACCCTTACGACGGTGATTGTTCGACTCGTGACCGGAGCCGACCACACCGAAACTCCGAATCGTCAGTCCGAATCAACGACTTGCCGAGGATGGATGTACGGGAACCAGCACGTCAAGTGGGGAGAACCAAGGTTGGGCGACGAAGAACCGGAGCTCCGAAGTTGGTGCTTCCCGTCGACTGAAGTGAAGGGTTGGGTAGTAGTTCACACAGAGGCGGCTAAGGTTTATGAAACGAAGGAAAGTATGTTAGGAGGATACGACATTATATAGAAGGAGAGAATGAAAGGATGGACGGTGGATTCAAATTGATGGGGGTGGCTGATTAATTGGCCCACACTACCATACAACTAAAATGTTGCTCACATTTTAGCTCACATTAGTAATGTGTGCTCAACATTGGCTCATGATAGCAAAGGAAAAAAAGAGAAGCAAATATGTTATGCTTGGTAAGAAGGAGGAAATAATAGGCTGGTAGAATGTTTCAAAACAAGTAGTTTTAAAATTATTGGGTCAGCCCAACATTATGGTAAGGAAAATTATAACGGAAAATAAATAAACACAATAACAATAGATGGGAATTTGTAAGTAGCTTAAGCCATTACCTGCCCATCATCATCATCATCATTAATACAAATGAACCTACAGTGATACCAAATGGAGAAAACAAGCATGTGATAGGACTGAACTTTTGTGGTTCATTCTAAAATTGGGGTTGACTACGAAATCTAAAATTTCTAACAAGTGACATGAGGCCAAGCCAAGAAGAATATCCCCTGCTGTCCGACCCCTCACTTACGTCTTCTCTAGCACCCCAAATCTGTGATGGCCTAACATGACCCACTGGACACAGTTCTAACTGAAACAATCAGTAACAACCCTCTTCCATCAACCCACATTGCATATATATAGGCTCATGTATATACAATATATATGTAGCTAACACATATGTATATATATGAAGAATCTTAGAAATCACTTAGGATATCTATCTAATGAAGAACCAAACCATACCCAAGCCAACATCTTGAAAACAGGACCTATATTGTCTTTGTGACATTTTCACAAACACCTATACGTCAAAATTCGTAGTCCTCATAGGGTGGACACAAAACTCTATGAAACCATCACAAATGGGCTCACTAGGACCTCAATATACTTCCTATGAGTCATGGGGTGGGTCTCCTAGTCAAGTAGTCTCTAGGGCTACACTAGCAAAACACCCAAAATCATAAGTCATGACTTAAAATAGTTATATTGATTTAAAAAATCACCAATAATCAGAATATGACTTAAATATTACTATTAAATAACTAATAATTACAAAAGTTCAAAATTACCCTCATCTGAAAACCTGGGTGTTACAATCCTACCCACCTTATAAAAATTTCGTCTTCGAAATTAAGATGATCGCACCCTCTACTAGGTCAAACATTGTCAATTTCTCAACATCCAAGTACCAGCTGGTCAACTTCTTAGGATTTTACCTATGCTATCTACCTAGTGTTGGCAATCAGAATTCAGCAAAAAGAGAAACTCTATAATAGGCTAGCTCTTAACTTTCCAATCCTATCAAGTCACCTATAACTAAGTACCTACAAGCTAAGCACACCAAACCCAAATATCACATATATATGCTCAAGAACAACAACCCATCACATATATCCTAAGTATATCATCTATATATATATATATGACTGATCAACCAAGGTTAAAGTAGACTAAACTCATAAGGGACTGAAACAAAAGCTTAGAATTAGGCTAAGGATGAATGGTCTGAAACATCAATATAGGCAAAAGGGAATGACGCCAAGGGGACTGAAGTTATGAGCTAAGGGACAGGACATTTAGGTCCACTTGTAAAGTCAAAGTGAAAGAAAACCTACAAGGTGACTGAACATGCCTCTAGATCAACCTGGGCTCTCCTTTCTATCTGGCTGAACTAACTACATGCAGGACAAAAGTGAACCAAACTGGTGTACAGGAAATGTAATAGGCAGTATACTGCAAATGGGTGCAGGCTACATACCAAATCAAAATACATTACAACCTTATATATATATATTAACCCTCATCACCTCAACTCTACTCAGGGTCTAATAACACACACTCCCTACCACTTGCCTATCACTCCAATGAAGGGGTCAGATACTGTAAGGTGTACTGGGACAGAACAGTGAACTATCCCAAGTGGTGAGTACAGGCCTCTAGTATGCATGATACTAACTCTCCAAATATGCAGAATATGGTAAGGGTTGATGGTTATATTGGTGAGTCAATAATTGGGGTCTGAACTATGGTCCGGTGAAACCTATGATGCAACATGGTAGATAATAAATTTGAGTGCAGTGAACAACTTGTACAAGTCTGAACCAAGGGACAGGGTATCTAGTGAAGGGCCTGCACACTGCCTATAAAGGTTGATCAAACATGACTGAACTCAACACAAAGAGAACTTACTGAGCCAAATATAGGCTAAATAACTTGTCAATAATCCTATACAACAATGACCTATAGGTACCAACTAACCTATATCCCATATGCCAATGTCATCTGCAACCCATCTATATAAATAGACCTCTCGGTCTTAGGTGAAACTATAACTATACCCAAGGGCAGGCTCTGGTCATGAGTGCCTCACTGGAAGATGGTAAGGAAAAATAATAATAATCATAAAGGCTGCAAGGCATACTAACATCCTATACGTAACTGGTTGATATTATAAATAACATGGGAATCACCTATACTGGGTTACTATTCTAATGCCAATGCTAACTATCATCCCCAGGGCACAGGCACTCTACAAGTCATCATATCATTATACTATGAAAGAACCACATATGAATAAGCTCTACAAAACTAAATATCCCTACTCCTAAGTTATTTATAACAACAGAAGGGTATGATGTTTTAAAACCTTCACAAGATACAATCTGTTAGTCATATGCGTCTGTCCAAAATGTCCAGAGTCTTCATCATGCTAGTGAGCAAGGCTACAATAATCACGGAGTCCTTGACTAAGTTACGTACCTCTAGGTTCATGATATTTAAAATTTTCGCATTGTCGCATGCGACGACGAAAACCTTAAATTCCCATACCTGAGAAATACATCCAAAATCTGACTATATGTCCTCACTATGCCAACTAACACGACTATCGAAGATTATAGATCCCATGATTTAGGTGACCTAGCCCATATAATTCTGAAGAAAAACAACATAACAAAAGAACAACATGACAAACTTAATAAATCAGCAAGGAACAGATGGAATCGGATTTCAAGGTAGTTATAAAAGACAATTCCGGGAATGGAATTGAGAAAAACGGAACTTGTAGCAAGATCTCCAACGGTCTGGGCATCCTCGACAGTCCTGACGATAGCTCGCCCTGCTAGTTTTTTTTCTGGCCTGCTGCTGGTGCTGCATGAATCACCGCTGCTAAGAGAAATCAGAAATGACGGAAGAAAATCTCTGTACAGATAGAGGTGCACCTCCGATGTAGCAGAAATGCCAACTTGAGTCGGCACAACAAGAGCTGCGGTCTGGAGGCCCTGATGAACAGGACGAGAGGTGGCCAGCCCCTCGATAGTATCCTCCGAACCGAAGCGACGAGATCGTATCTTCACAACCATCATGAAAACAGATCAAAACAAGAAGTAATTTCTGAGAATGAAGCAAAAATTCAAAGGAGGATCGTTTATATTCAAAGGGAGTCAATAAGCAACAATTTGGATAAAAGGAATCTGATTAAGAGTTTTTCTTAATGTGATTGAGTACCTCCAAAAATAATCCTAATCCTACTGCAGGCTGTAGTGATACTCTAGTTCGAATACCACTACATAAACTCGACCTGCATGGGCCACCACTAAAAATGTGTCACGACCCACACCCACCGGAAGGGTACGAGTACGTAACATCGCCCAGCCTACGCCGCAGTGTCGGCGGTAGAACGCTGTTCTAGGTCATGAACTACTACATAACATGAATATTCTCTCCAAAAGGAGGCCAACACAGAGGTACAACTCAATCACAATCTAAGGCAGAATGTAGCACGATGGAAATAGATAAGAAATCCTCAACTGAGGTACATCAGAAATAAATAACAAGTCTCAACATCTATAAAATATACAACTCTGAAAATAAGGACAACAGTTTAAACATGGAAAAAGAGGACAGTCTAAGCTATCTACACTATACAAGGTATCTTCCTGAGCAGCTGCCTGAACCTCCCCAGGGGTCCAGGTCACGAGTGTGAACTAGGCAAACTCCAAGTAAGGGTGCAGGGTTCCTCATCATCCTCTGTAAAATTTTCAACAGGTCCAGTCAGGACGGGAACGAGTACAATTCATCAAGAAATCCCAAGTAAATGACAGAGAACTATAAGCAGTTATAGACAGTTGTATTGATGAATATGGCAGTTTGTATGAGTAGTGATGTAGAGAGCAGTTAAGGTACAAAGAAAGTAAGGTAAAAGAGAAACATAGCAAAGAAGACTGTAAAATAAGATCTAGCTGAATTAGAGTAACATAATGAGTTCAGATGGTACAATATAAGTCGAGTGTAATCCCAATGTGAGTCTAATATAAGATGAGTCGAATGTAATTCTAATCATTATTCTAATAAGGTGAATCGAATAAGGTGATACGAATAAGGTGATACGAATAAGGTGATACGAATAGTGATTCACATGATGTTCTAATAATGATTCGAATAAATTCTCCAAGTGTGTTTTAAAATACTTAGTTAGACATGTAAATGGCTAAGGGTAAATTCGGCACATCACACACCTGGCCGGGTGTGGAATGGCTATCGTTCGAATATATTCACAGGGGGTGGTTCGAATAGTGGGAATGTTCACATGTCTAATCAAGTATTTCCCCGCCCATCTAATACAAATGAATCCAAAATCCGACACATCAATCGAATAAAAGTCCAACCAACATATGAAGATACGAATAGGGTGATTCGAATTGGTGATTCGAATAATAGAGGTAAGACAAGTAAGTATGTGTGTCGCATACATGGATTCAGAAATAAAAATACGTGTTTGTAACGGAGAATCACATACAGCTAACTAGAACTGAAGTATAGTAATTGACAAATAAATGAGAGAACTATCAGAGAATGTACTCGCCTGTCGTCCTGAGCAATGAATGTGAACTGAGCCTCAAAGTGGAGTCACAAGACCTATAGAATAATTAGGATTTAAATTAATTATTCGAACTAGCAATCTCTTCTATCAATTAATCATATATTAGGCTTACATAAAATACTAGGGTCATATAGGTCTAAGGCACAGGAATGGCAATAAAATTTATTATCTAAAAGTCTTATTAGATTACATAGTGGAATCTATAAATATTGACAGGTTATACAAAAACACAAAACAAAAAAAACCTCTACTACAAAAGAACCCCCTACTGCAACCAACCATTATATGGTTCGAACCCTAGCCCTGCTGTGCACTAGCCTTCCACACTACCAATGGGCTAATCATCTCAAATAATTATACATGACCCTATTGTTTAATTGACCCTATGGAACCCACAAAAGATCACACACAAGCACACAAAATAGAACTTCTAAAATGCTCCACACGAAAAAAAATACATCTTCTTCCATACCCTGGATTCGAACCCAGGACAACACTTTCATAAGTCCTTCCTTCCAACCAATGAGCTGAAGCTCTCCTTTGTTTGAATTAAGTTTCCAATTATATTATTCTAAATCCTCTGCTCACCATTAGC
The DNA here is from genome assembly GCA_029216955.1 of Iris pallida. Lineage (NCBI taxonomy): Eukaryota > Viridiplantae > Streptophyta > Magnoliopsida > Asparagales > Iridaceae > Iris > Iris pallida. The sequence goes on along the minus strand of JANAVB010016174.1, from coordinate 28,232 downwards.
CGAGTTTCAATTCTCCATGTACGAAAAAAAGAACACACACTCACTCACATTTACAAGCTAAATGTGTATCTTTACATAATCTTTTAGCTTTCTTTCTCATATCAACCCATATATATAAGCCATCCTAAGCAATAGTGTTTCCATTCCCAACGTATCCATTATTCTCCATTTGCTCACACTGCTTTTTATTGGGGTTATTCCTCAAGTTAACCATGTAGTAACTATAGTATTCATTCATAATTCCTCCATTCTCAGACAAATCACATCACAACTAAACTAAATGTTTCTAACTAACTTATCATAACAGAAAGAGAAAGAAGTACCACAACATGCACATATGTTATAAATGAAGAAAGAAGAGGAGGAGATTAATACCAAAAAGGGGAGAGGCTTCAGCGTCCACGAGGGGGAAGCAATGCCTCTGCTCGTCGAGACTCCAAGGAAGAGAAAGTTTTGTTTTGTTCGGCTCAACAAAGTACCCTTACGACAGTGATTGTTCGACTCGTGACCGGAGCCGACCACACCGAAACTCCGAATCGTCAGTCCGAATCAACGACTTGCCGAGGATGGATGTACGGGAACCAGCACGTCAAGTAGGGAGAACCAAGGTTGGGCGACGAAGAACCGGAGCTCCGAAGTTGGTGCTTCCCGTCGACTGAAGTGAAGGGTTGGGTAGTGGTTCACACAGAGGCGGCTAAGGTTTATGAAACGAAGGAAAGTAGGTTAGGAGGATACGACATTATATAGAAGGAGAGAATGGAAGGATGGATGGTTGGATTCAAATTGATGGGGGTGGCTGATTAATTGGCCCACACTACCATACAACTAAAATGTTGCTCACATTTTAGCTCACATTAGCAATGTGTGCTCAACATTGGCTCATGATAGCAAAGGAAAAAAAGAGAAGCAAACATGTTATGCTTGGTAAGAAGGAGGAAGGAAATAATAGGCTGGTAGAATGTTTCAAAATAAGTAGTTTTAAAATTATTGGGTCAGCCCAACATTAAGGTAAGGAAAATTATAACGGAAAATAAATAAACATAATAACAATAGATGGGAATTTGTAAGTAGCTTAAGCCATTACCTGCCCATCATCATCATCATCATTAATACAAATGAACCTACAGTGACACCAAATGGAGAAAACAAGCATGTGATAGGACTGAACATTTGTGGTTCATCCTAAAATTGGGGTTGACTGCGAAATATGAAATTTCTAACAAGTGACATGAGGCCAAGCCAAGGAGAATATCCCCTGCTGCCCGACCCCTCACTTACGTCTTCTCTAGCACCCCAAATCTGTGATGGCCTAACTTGACCCACTGGACACAGTTCTAACTGAAACAATCAGTAACAACCCTCTTCCATCAACCCACATTGCATATATATAGGCTCATGTATATACAATATATATATAGCTAACACATATGTATATATATACTTAATGAAGAATCTTAGAAATCACTTAGGATATCTATCTAATGAAGAACCAAACCATACCCAAGCCAACATCTTGAAAACATGACCTATATTGTCTTTGTGACATTTTCACAAACACCTATACGTCAAAATTCGTAGTCCTCATAGGGTGGACACAAAACTCTATGAAACCATCACAAATGGGCTTACTAGGACCTCAATATACTTCCTATGAGTCATGGGGTGGGTCTCCTAGTCAAGTAGTCTCTAAGGCTACACTAGCAAAACACCCAAAATCATAAGTCATGACTTAAAATAGTTATATTGATTTAAAAAATCATCAATAATCAGAATATGACTTAAATATTACTATTAAATAACTAATAATTACAAAAGTTCAAAATTACCTTCATCTGGAAAACTGGGTGTTACACAAAATACGCAGATAATTAATTATTTAATTTCAATTGTGTGCAACGCTGTTTTTGATTTTCTAAAAATACTTAAATTACTATTAAAATTCTGGAAAAATAGTATTTAGATACTATATAAAGTTAGCTAATTTAGTATAATTTTATAGTATTTAAATTACAGTTTTGCCACTAGTTTGGCATATGGAACCAAATCTTATTTTCTGTTTACTTAGGAAAACTGATTTTTATAAAATACTTGTACTGGTTAATAAATTCTAGAAAAATTATAATAAATTTCTATAATTAGCAAAGATCATTTTGGTACTTTATTTTATGTAAAATTAAGCTCTTTGTCTATATCAAAAAAAACTTTTGGAACACAATGGTCATTTGATTTATTTATTAATTAATTACGACTTGTAGCTTTTTGTGTTATTTTGAGTTTTAGCCGTGTTGAACCCACCCCTCACTAGTGTAAAGACCCTAGCAAGTTAGTTAAGTAGTGTGTCACCACACATTGGTCTCCTATGCTAAAATCATCATTTTGGCTAGGTACCCAATCACAAGTCGTGTTTCACCAATTAGTGCCTTAGCGTTTTAGCCTAGTGTAAAAACTAAGTTATTGCATTTATTTCTACAGTGACGAGTTACCGGACATCTATAACACTTTTATCGCAGCTTGTTTTGCTTTGCTTTGCTAGAGGCAAGTACTTTCTACAAACTTTATACTGCTATAACAATAAACTGTGATTTACCTACCATGTTAAATGCTGATCCTTGGGGTAGCAAGTTAGAACTTTACATGTTGTATTACTTTTAGTCTCCACCATGTTTATACAGTATCTCATATGTTTAAATAACGGGTTAAGGGAAAACTGTTAGTATTGTACGTGAACATGACCCCCTTCTCCGTATGTATTTACCGCGCTCGGTGACATTCTATATGTGACCTTGCCGTATGTTCTGATATCGCGTTTGTGTATGGATATACACCGATGCCGTTCATGCACGTATGTGCATACCAGAAAACTTGATATGTACCACAATACATCCTGTTCACCTATTGACCGATTCACGTACATGCTACAGTTTTAAACTTTTAAACTACATGGGGTTAATTATAAAATAACCAATTGAACCATGATATGCCATGATTCCAGTTTATTACATTCTTGTTCATGCTTCGTATATTTAGTTTGCTAGAATCAGTACTTGCTCCCGTCCTGACAGGATAACGTTGTAGGTGTCCTTAATGATGAGGAGTTACTCTGCGACACATATTATGGAGTTACTGCCGAGGACCCGGCTCTGCTTTACGAGGATGTTCCTGCAGGAAACCTCGCCTAGTTGTCTTTTGTTTTTTTAGACTTTTGAGAGTAGTCATGTATTAGGCTACATATTTTGTACTGGACATGTATCCAGTTTTTATATTTCATAATTGTACTTGGACATTTTACTATATGAGACGACTTTTGTGGTTGGAGCATTTATGACTTTTATTCATTTATAGAACTGTTAGTACATTTAGTCTTATCCTGTTGTCTTTATAACAGCTTACTACGTTTTATATCAAACGTAGGCTGGACATGACTCGGCCTGGCCCAACAATTTGGTAGCGGGTCGTGACAGGGCCTTTGGGATTTGTTTGGCTTAGTGGAGCTTGGGCTTGGTTCAAGAATTGGTCTGTTTGTATGGTAGAGCTTGGAGAGATATGTCTAGGGCTTGAGATGACACAGTGCAACTCAACGTACACATTCTCCTAGACTCAATAAATTAAAGATTACAAACTTGGAACAAATAGGAAAACTAAGAGCCCTTTGATGACGCCTTTTTTTCTGATATTTGAGCAGACCTGAAGATGCCCCCTCGACCCCTGTCCGCTGACCGGGCAGCGGAACCCCCGATACGAGGCCCCGGATATGTCGCTAGGCAGTTCGAGAAATCTTTTTGTATGACACCGTATTTGGTCCATCATTAATTCTTTATTGCCTATGTCCTGGTTTGATCATGCTTACTGCATGTCTACAAATACATGTTAGGCGAGCAAAACATGTTACAGTATGATACAAGCATGGCAATATGATATAGGACAATTAGGATAATGTTAAGTTTAAGTAGGAACATGATAGTGAGTATATGAATATTAGTGACATCATTATGTTAAACTTAATTGATTAGCCATATTCAAAAAAATACGATGTAATCATTGGGCTAACAATGATATGGCTATTAAAAGAAATATATTATTTGATAATAACTGTTAAAAATATATTTTTGATTTGGTGGTTGCATACATACATACACACATATATTTTTTTTATATACATACATACATACATACATATATATATATATATATATTTTTTACATACATATATATATATATATATATATATATATATATAAAATATATATATTATATATATATATGTATGTAAAAAATATATATATATATATATATGTATGTAAAATATATATATATATATATATATATATATATATATATATATATATATATATATATATATATATATGCACATAGTTTAAAATAGAAATAGGAAGAACAAAAAGAATTGGAATTCACTGTTCACTCTCCATTTTCCCCGACCCCCCCCCCACAGTAGTATAGGAAAACCCAAGTTCTAGGTTTCAAAAGGGATTCAAACCAACACTAATTTTGATCAAACCAAATTCGTATTCAACCCTATCTAAATCTCCTACACATTAGGTTAAATCCAAATCCAAGCCTATCGTGATCGACTAGAAAGACTTTAAGTTTTAAAGTCGAGATATATACAAATATAATCGCCAGAAACACAAACTGATCAGTTTTTCTCCAAAAATCTCATTCCCTTGAGTTCGTGATCGACCATGAAGCCTTCCCTAGACGTCGGCGACCCTCCCCTGCGCACGAGCCACCATGGTGGCCACCGCAGCACGGCTGTAGTCGCTACAAACAGAGCAGCGATCAATAGCAGCAACAGTAGCAATGGGCTGCGAGGCCAGTTATACGTCGCGATTTATGCGACCTTGCTCGACCGTTTCTCGAGCCGTCTTCTCAGGTTAGTGCACAACCGATACAACTACCTTTCCTTTTAAATATAATTAAATGTATTGCCCTAGATTGTCTGAAAAGTTGACTCTGTCACGACCCGCACCCGCTTTCCGGACGCTAGTGCGTGAGCAAGCCAGCTACGCATCAAGCGGACTCCAGCCCGACTCGAGTACGTAAACGCTATCATGGCTATGGCAATGGACCTAATCAAAGCAAGGCAAAACTATATCTCAATCCACAATAAGAATAAAATATCAAGAATGAACAAGTATGAGTCGTGGTCTGCAGCCCACTAGCATATATGTTCGATAAGACTCTAAGAAAGTAACAAGAGTCTAAAACAGAATCGGGAAATAGGATATCTCATGATAAGGTATGAAAACACGAGCTGATAATAAAAGTAATACGATACCTGAATCCCGCAAGCGCATCATCCCATCTGACATCCAGAACTAATAGCTATCTCCACGTACTCACTAAACCTGAAGAGATCATCAGGTCCTCAGGGGACATAATAAGATACATAAAAACATGCCTATATAGCAGTTTATCATGCAATAAAGAAAATATAGAAAATAAACGGGAAAATACCAATTGTAGGTCCTAAAATCAAGTTGCATCAATCAAGAAAGTCAAAAATTCAAGATATACATCATTTTGATGAGTTGCGCAGGCCACAGATTGCGCAGACATCACATTGCGCAGGTTGGTTTGCGCATGTTCCCAACTGCGCCGGCTTACGTGGCAGAAGTCATCATTACCTGAATCAAATCAAATCTTCCTGACAGCTGACAGTACGGATAACGAGGAGGCTGTTCGTTTATGGCGTCGCACAGTGCTCGAGGGCGGCTGACAGTTGGCAGCGCAATCCATGATTGCGCAAACCAATCCTGCACAAACCATGATTGCGCAAACCAATCCTGCGCAGTCTGAGTCTGCGCAAACCAAACTTTACGCAGTTCAGGTTGCGCACTCCATCAACATAACTGATAAAGTACATGTGGCATTCATGCCATCAATTGCTCATTATGTGGCAACTGTCTATGCACGATCATGCGTATTTCAATCAAATAATGCCATATGTCCCAGATAGTTGGCCCACGATCCAGTAACTGCCTGCGCAGTCCAATGCTGCGCAAACCAGTTGCTGCGCAAATCATCTTGCACAGTCTAGAATAACTGAAAGTTAGTTATTTCCAGAACTCTATAAATAGAGTTTCAAGTCTTCATTTCAAGGGGATCAAGATCAGAAATCAGAGATCATAAATCAGAGAGTTCAGGTGTTCTTGTCGAAGTGCTGCTGCATTCTTCCGAGGCTTTTGCCTTCAACTTCTGAGGCTTTTGCCTTCAGTTTCCAGAGTTGTTCTCAACTTCAGAGGCTTCGTCTTCAAAGTTCATATCGTCCAAGGGATAAAGCAATCGTTATCTAGATTGGATTCCTATAGTTGTAATTTTCCCAGAATTCTTGTAATCTTTATTACACAGTTTGTATCAATAAAGTTTTATACTTTTGTTTTTTACAAACAAAATGGCGACTCTGTTGGGGACAACTTTCTCCTCCGACGAGGAAGTAGCAACTCAGTGTGACGTAGTGTCTATCGGGAAGACGCAGAAGACGCTGGTTGTTAAGGTCAACCAGACAGCCTACGAGGTAATGCTCAATTCCAAGACCACTCCCCGTACTGCAGCCACTTCTGCCAAGAGCCAAGTACGCTCAGTTTGGGTCTCCAAGACTGCTGCACAATCTGGCAGTTTTGCCACCAAGGATGCTGTGCCAACTGCTGCACAATCTGCTAGCCAGACTGCTGCACAAACTGCTGTACCAACTGCTGCACAGCCTGTCTCAACAAAGCCTGCACAATCTGTTGCAGTCAATGCTGCGCAATCTGTTGCAACTATTGCACAGGCTACTTAATATGCTGCCTTGTCAAAACACAAGACTCCTATGACTCTGGCATAATTGGCAGTAGCTTTTCCTGTGCAAACTGATACTCCAGTAATTAAAGTGCCTCCCAAGCACTCTAAAGCAAGGACTCCTGATGTACAAACCACATCTTCTGTGGCCAGAATTTTTGCGCAAAACATTCCTACGCAAAACAGCCTTTTGGCTAAATTCCCTTCTTCTCACAATAAAGAAAGAAATTTTGCTCCTCTTTCCAAATACCCTATTGCCCCCGCGTAATCCACTGGGGGTAGTCCTTTGGCTATTCCTCTTTCTCTTCAAAATAAAGGAAAAGGCCAATTGGTCTTTTCTCAAACTTCCATGTCCCATGACTTGGAAGACAACAGAGAGAAATGCTCTTTAGCTAACCCTTCATCTCAAAACAAAGAAAAGGGCCCTTTGGTCTTTTCTCAATCTTCTTCAGTCTTTACTAAAGAAGATCCATTTGAATGTGCCTTGGCACCAATCAGTACTAAAACTCTTTCAAACAAGGATTCTTCTTTCCTTTATAACAAGAGTACTGATCAAAGAGGTATTCTGCCTATCCCGGTAGCAGAATTCCAGGACCTTCCAACTTTCAAAATATCTCGTTCCAAACAGGGAAAACTGTTAGTATCTCAAACAGAAACCCCTGGAGGTGAATTTGCAGACCTAAGAACATATCTTAATAGGCCAACTTCGGCAAAACGCAAACAACCAATGCCGAAGGTCAAGCCTCAAAGACAAATCTCCAGGAACAAAAATCCTGATACTTATGCCAATGAAGTGAGCACTTCCCTGTATACTCAAGGGACTAAACATTTGAAGAATCAAAATCATGTTCCGAATATTATCAAAGATCAAATCCCTCAGAGCTTTCCTTGTCCCGTTGCTGATCTTCGAGAACATCTAAGACAAAAATGGGACAATACCTCAACACCTCTACCATCTGATCATCATTGCAATCATAAAGTCATAATCCAATATTGTTGTCAAACAACAAAACGATCTGTTTTCGATCGGCTGACTTTTGCTTAATCTGAACCTATGTCAGAGGAAGACGAAGTCTTGTATGCTTCAGTTAACATGACTTCCCGAGACACTGGGGGTAAAAGATGCTCTAAATATGGCAGACTTCGTAAGCCAAGCCAGCGGTATTTAGAATTACTCCAAGAATCTTCCGAAGGAGTGTTTCAACATACCCGTTCTCGAAGCCGAGATACAATCGGTCAAAGGAATCTTCCTCAAAACCCTTTAGGTTATCTTCCTGTTTCTCAGTCAGGAGATAATTCGTTCTCTGATTATAATGCATACAGTGAAAGCTCTGAACAGACAGTATCTTCTACTGTACCAAGAGAAGTAACAGCGTATGTCATCACGGATGATCCAGATGCTTCAACTTCTATAAATCAGGAACAGCGAATTGCTGCACTCGAAGATAAACTAAAAACTATGGCTGAAATGGTTGCTAGTATGCATTCTATCATTGTAGCACAGCATGCTACACCACCAATTGCACCTAATATTAGTCCAGAGATTATAGCATCTTCAATACCTGCCAATACTGGGCTGGGGGTAGTGCCTTCGCAAATGCCTCCTGTACAAGTGCAAGTACAAACTACACCTAGCCAGTCAGGAGCTGGGGGTAGTGCTTATAATGCTGTTCCTCCTTCTGCTACTACAACTCAACTTGCTCCTTCTTCGTCATCAGAAGACGCCAATGAAGCTGTTAAACTCTTACGAACTCAGTTCGAAGCATTTAAAGAGAAAGACAACTTGCAAAGATTGGGGATTAAGCAGCCCTATCCAGTTGAATGGAAAGAAGTCCCGTTTCCCCCGAAGTACAAAATCCCAACAATCTCTCTGTTCGATGGCAGTACTTCCCCAAGTCAATTTATCAATCATTTTGAGGTAATGACTGTTCAACTCCAGCCAAATGACGCTCTTCTTACCAGAGTGTCCGTCGGTTGTTTAGCCGGCGTAGCATATGACTAGTACAGAAGTTTGCCCGATGGTTGCATCACATCCTTTTCAGGTCTTAAACAAATCTTTCTAGAACGGTTCTATGAAGGATTCAATGATATGACGATGTCAGCTCTCAACAAAATCAAACAGAAACATAATGAAACTGCTGAGGGCTTTATTGAACGGTTCTGCCGTGAAGCCTTAAAAATGCCTCCGGGGACTCCAGCTGCTGTCACTATTGATATTTGTAAGGCAAATCTTTTGCCTATTATCAGTATGTGGACGGGGTCTACCCAATTCCAAGATTGGCCCTCATTCATTATCAATGCCAAAGCTGCTGAAGTGAGTACCGACAAGTTCAAACAATTGGGGGTACAAATGTCTAACCCTGATCGAGATGAGCATCAGAATTCAGGTGGTGGCAACCGCCAGAACAATCGCAAAGCAAAAGAGATTTTGAACATAACTTGAACAAAAACAAAGAATCTTTGGCTGTCAATGTAGCTCCGCCTACATCCACTCCTATCCCTTCTGCACCTCCACCGAGGGAACCTCGTCCGAAAGTAGAGTATTCCTTTGACAAGAATGATACTGCAAGTATCTTTGAGTGTTTACTCAAAAGCAATAAAATTCAACTCCCGGACCCAAAGAAACCTGATGAAGTCGGTAAGATCGATCATCCTAAGTATTGTGTCTACCACCGATTCATCGGACATCCTACTAGAGCATGCTATGTGCTCAAAGGCAAAATCCAAGAGCTTGTTAATGCTGGTGTAGTCACTCTGCAACAAGATGAGAAGACTGTTACTGCAAACATGGTTTCAGTCCAATTTGGGGACTTCCCTCCACAGATGGTACAGCACGGTGTCATTCCAATTCCTAAAACAACTCTTGAGATTGAGAATCTCCTACTTCTACTACATAAAGGTCTTGTTCCCTTGTCTCTTGACAACGGTGAAATTATGTGGATACATCCTGATCTTGCTCCGGAATTTGAGGTGTCCTCTTCTTCTAAGAAGAAAACTCGTTCTAAAGGCAAAACCAAGATTTGCAACATGGTATCTTTTGATCCCATTGTTGACGAAGAGATTCTGTTAGGCACCAGGTCAGGGAAAGCCTATTTGAAAGATCATTCTGAAGGTCAAAAGAATCCTGCTTCTTCTTCTGAACCTGCTCCGGCACAACCTGCTTCTACTGAAGAGGTCCTTTTGGCATCTTCACCAGTTATAGTATCAATTCCTCCCAAGCCAACAACGGCTGACAAAGGCAAGCAACAAGTTCGTTTCGACAAACCCTTGAAGAAATCATCTCCTACTGGGCTTGAGAAGCCTTACAACTTCGATATATTGGCTCAACTAGCCAATACACCAGCAAGGCTGTCTATCTTTGAACTCTTGCGTCTTTCCAGAGAGACGCGAGAAACTTTAAGTGAAGCTCTTATGCAAGCTGAGACTTGTTTAGCCTTTCTTAAGAAGCCGGAAGCAGAACCAGTCTCTTGCCTACATTGTCATAGTGTTATGGAGTTGATTCCGAACATTACTTTCACCCAAAATGACATGCTGATGGAGGACAATAGGCATAATCGTCCTCTCTACTATACAGGATATGTTGATTCGATGAAAGTCGATCGTATCCTGATAGATCCAGGATCTGCTCTCAGCATCATGCCGAAAACAATGCTCGATGCTCTGAAAATCCCCGTACATAGTCTCTCCACCACAATCACCACCATCTTTGGATTCAATCAGGGAATGAGTGAACCTTTGGGCAAGATTCGCTTAAAACTCCAAATAGGCAATCTTCGTACAAAAGTTACCTTCTATATCATTGACAATCATGGTTGTTCTTATAATGCTCCATTGGGGAGACCATTCTTACATGAGCATAATATTGTTCCATCAACCCTTCATCAATATTTCAAATATGTTGATGATAAGGGAGAAGTCCATAAGGAAGTTGCGGATCTTTATCCTTTCAAAGGCGTTGAAGCATACTGCAACGACGCTCGGATGTACAAGGATGAATTCATGAAGATTATGTTAGCCTTAGATACTGAAGAAGAACAAGAAGCAATGCCCAAAGACACTCTTATCATACCTGTCAAAGGGCGAGTTTCACATCCTCAGTCTTCTAAACCACTGGCTATTCACTTGCCAATTCAAAAGAAATCATTTGATGCTGATCAAGATCAAAGGGAGTTCACCTCTTCTGAGCCACTTGTTATCGACTTACATCGTAACAAGGACAAAAAGCAGCTCACTCCTTCTGAGCCATTTGTTGTTGATCTCACTCGCAACAAGGAAAAAAAGGACCTCACCTCCTCTAAGCCACTTGTTATCAACCTCCGTCGTAACAAGCCTCTCCCAAGTTCTTCTTCTCCCCCTCTTGTAATTAATCTGACCAAGCCTGCTAAGGCTAAAGGTCCTGTTGTAAATACTGATGTACAAATCAATGAAAAAGTACCTAATTTCCAGTATACTGATGTTATTTATTATACTAAATACTATTTGGATATGATAAATAGTTTCCAATCAATTACAATAGGAGTTGTACAATCTTTTCAGACAGAAGTCTCACTTGAAGATCCAGATGATTCTTACCGTATTCACCCTTCTCGAAAGAAAGGTGAAAGTCCAACACTTTTTAGTAAAGGACCAGAAAAACAATTCAGTTATATGGATGATAGCAAACTTAACGATACGGGACGTCTCCAGTTCCATCGTTATAGTCAACAGTCAAAAGACATCATCCGAAAAATGGGCTATGACTTCAAAAGTGGCCTCAATTATGGTAAAGGTAGACGAACTCCTATCCGCACGACTGTTTCGGAAGGAAAGTCGAAAATGTACTACAGCATGACTAAGAAAGGTCTCGGATATACTTCTCCTCCACTATTATCCCCAGTAGTCTCTGACTCAGACAGTGAAGAACGCTCTAATTTATCTGATTCAAGATCTTGGGATTCTGATACTAGCATTGATGAAGTTCACAGGCTGATCGTATCATCTAACATGGTCTCCGCTGAACTACCAGAAGGCTATGATGAAGACGTTGAAGAAAATCCTGAAACAGATCCTTGGGCTCAACATATGGATAACCAATGGGTACTTCGCTTTGAACAACGTGAACCTCCTACTGAAGATCAATTAGTTCAAATTGATGTAGAAGAAAGCGATTCACCTCGGCCAATCTTTATTAGTAAGAATCTTCCAGAAGCTGATAAACAAGAGTTGATTCTTCTCATTAAAGAATACATTGACTTCTTTGCTTGGAGTTATGAGGATATGCCAGGTTTAGATCCTAAGATTACTACTCACATGCTAAACATTCTTCCTAATGCTAAACCAGTCAAACAACAACAAAGACGATTTAAGCCTGAAATAATGGATGCAATTGATAATGAAGTCAAGAAGCTTATAGCTTGCGACTTTATTCGAGAAGAACAATATCCTGATTGGGTAGCCAATGTTGTTCCAGTCCTGAAGAAAACTGGCAAAGTTCGAGTCTGCATCGACTTCCGAGATCTTAATGAAGCATGTCCAAACGATGAATTTCCTCTTTTTATCACAGGCGTCATGATTGACAATACTTGTGGGTTCGAGCGAATATCTTTTATGGATAGATTCTCCGGATATAATCAGATCAAAATAAATCCTGAAGATGAAAAGCACACATCTTTTTGCACTCCTCGGGGAGTCTATTGCTACACAGTGATGCCATTTGGTCTCAAGAACGCTGGTGCAACTTACCAACGAGCCATGAGTACCATTTTCAGAGAACATCTTCGTAAAACAGTCGAATGCTACGTTGACGATATTGCTGTCAAAAGTCATCTAAAAGAAGATCATATCCAAGATTTGAGAACAATCTTCAATCTCATGCGTCAACATCAGCTCAAGATGAATCCCACCAAGTCATTCTTGGGTGTCTCTAGTGGCAAATTTCTCGGCTTCGTCATTTAAGGGTATACACGTAGATCCCGAGAAGATCAAAGCCATCCAAGAGATGCGTCCTCCACGCAACTTAAAAGAGCTACGAGGATTCCAAGGCCGACTTGCGTACATCAGGCGATTCATTTCGAACTTGTCTTGACGCTGCAGACCATTCACTCAATTAATGAAGATGGGTGTATCTTTTGTTTGGACTGAAGAGTGTCAACGAGCATTCGACGATATCAAACGATATCTTATGAACCCACCAGTCTTGGTGCCACCTATCTCTGGCATTCCATTCTTGATGTATGTCCGTGCTATGGACCATTCATTGGGTGCTTTACTTGCCCAAAAGAACAAAGAAGGCCATGAATAGGCTATCTATTATCTTAGCCGAACTATGATTAGTGCTGAACATCGCTATAGTCCGGTCGAAAAGGATTGCCTGGCTCTCTTGTTTGCTGTACAGAAGATGAGGCATTACATCATTGGCCAAACTATTCATGTCATATCCCGAGTTAATCCTCGGTACTCATGAAGAAGCCTAGCACACTTAATTCTCGACTGACTATATGGGCAATCCTGTTAGCTCAATATGACATGGTATATGTTCCACAAAAGTCTGTTAAAGGTCAAGCGCTGGCGGACTTCTTAGCAGCTCATCCTGTGCCTGAGACATCTAAACTCTATGATGATATTCCAGACGAGACGTTGGAAGTCAACATGATCTCTGAAGAGTTTCCAACCTGGCGTTTATTCTTTGATGGTGCATCGAGAATTGGACCCAATGGTGCTATTGTGGCAGGTGTTGGAGTGGTCCTCATTTCTCCAGATGGATCAACTATCCAAAGAGCCTACTCTTTAGATGAACCTTGTTCCAACAATGTGGCAGAGTATAATGCTCTACTCATCGGCCTTCAGTTAGCTAAACAACTGAATGTTGAATATCTCGAAGTCTACGGTGATTCTAAGCTGGTTGTTAATCAGGTTAGAGGAACCTATGAAGTCCGTCATCAAGACCTAGTGCATCATGAAGCAGCAATCAATATAGCTATATCATTCAAAGCTTTCTTCATAGACTATGTTCGACGAGCTTGCAATACTGAAGCAGATGCTTTGGCCAATCTGGCAGCTGTCTTAGCCATCCCTATCAAAAGACAGCAGGTGGTGGTTATCTCCAACCGAGAACTGTTCTGCATCGAAAATAATCGTAATATTGAATTTAGCAATTTTGTTGAAGTCAATGTCATCGATGACGATTGGAGAACTCCTTTTATCGACTTCGTGGTTCATGATATACTCCCAGAAGATCCTAAGGAGGCTACAAGCGTTCGACGACGATCTCTCCGATTCTATTATAATCAAACCACCAAAACACTCTATTGGCGAACTTATGACGGTCTTCTCCTACGCTGTCTCGCTGGTGATGAAGCCAAACAAGTTTTGCATGAAGCTCACGACGGTGTTTGTGGAGCACATCAACCTGGTCCTAAATTACAGGATCACATCCGACGCATGGGTTACTATCTCTATGGTATCAGATGCCATTGAATATGCAAGGAAATGTCGTGCTTGTCAAATCCATGCAGATTTTATTCATCAACCATCAGAATTCTTACACCCGACTGTTGCTTCCTGGCCTTTCGAAGCTTGGGGCATGGATGTCATAGGTCCTATCAATCCTCCTTCTTCTAGAGGACATCGGTTCATATTAGCAATAACCGACTATTTCTCCAAATGGGCTGAAGCTATACCTCTGGCTGAAGTCAAGACTAGCAGTGTCATCAACTTCGTTAAATACCACGTCATCTATAGATTTGGTGTACCTCGAAGAATCATCCATGACAATGGCCCGTAATTCATCAGCCAGAAGTTCACCAGATTCTGTGATGATAACCGGATTGACAACGTTGCCTCGACAGCATACAATTCTGCTGCTAATCGTTTAGCTGAAGCCTTTAACAAAACCATCATTAAACTCCTTAAGAAGTTTGTATCCACTAACAAACGGAATTGGAGCAAAAAACTCTTTGGGCCTACCGAACTACGGTCCGCAATCCTACAGGCTTTACACCTTTCTCTTTGGTGTATGGCTGTGAAGCTGTCATTCCTTTGGAGCTGCAAATTCCTTCTTTAAGGATTGCTATTGCTAATGAGCTCACTACAGAGAACAATGACCTTCTTCGACTTCAAGAGTTGGAAGCACTTGATGAGAAGCGATTAATGGCTCAACAGCACATTGAGTTATACCAAGCCCGCATCTCAAAGACTTTCAACCGCAAAGTTAAAATCAGAACATTTCAGCAAGGAGAACTTGTTCTAACGGTCAGACGTCCTATGACTATGACTCATATGAGCAAAGGGAAATTCGATACGAAGTGGGAAGGTCCCTATGTTGTAAGCAAAGTCTTCTCAAACGGAGCTTATCAACTTTCAGAACTTGATGGTCGAGTTGCTATGATGCCTATCAATGGCAAATTTTTAAAGAAGTATTATGTATAAATGTAAATGCTTGTAAATTATCAAAGAGTCAAGTTCATAAATAAAATTTAAATTTTATTTCATTATATGATAGTACATAATACTAAAGGTCACTATTATCTTTTTCTACATTGGGACGAGGGCCACTGCCATCCTTCTCAAAATGTGGTCAGCAAAAGAGCCGAGAATCTCCTTGCTGGATCCCACGAGATACTTGTAGGCGGCCATCCTCATGGCTTCTTCTTCTTCAGTCCTTCCTGGTTCGAGCAGGAAGTCCAGAATGTCCGCGGTGGCTGGGGTGCAGACGACCCTTCACCTGCTTCTGCCTCCTTCGGCTGAACTGGATTGGCAGGGCGTTCTTCAGTGCCCTTTTGAACTTTCGAGGCAATCTCAACCTTCTTAGATGCTTCTCCAGAAGACATTTTTATGTTGAAGAGTAGAAGTGTTCGTTCCTGTCAGATTTCTGCTATATTTATAGGCAGAAGTTCCTCAACAAACGAAGCGACACATTCATTCGACGGTTCGTCCGTTCATTAAATACCCGACCGTTTAGTTATCACATTCATCCGACGGTTCGTCCGTTCATTAAATACTCAACAGTTCATCCGTTCAGTTATCACATTCATCCGACGGTTCGTCCGTTCATTAAATACCCGACGGTTCATCCGTTCATTTATTATCATTTGACGGTTCACCCGTTCCTTCATCATCATTTGACGGTTCACCCGTTCGTTCATCATTATTTGACGGTTCACCCGTTCGTTCATCATCATTTGACGGTTTTCCCGTTCATTTATTTCACATACATTGACGATTCATCATCGTTCATTATCCACATCAGCAACTTGTCGTTTTCGATTAAGTTGTCAAATTGAGATAATAAATATATCATGTCTATCTATTATTTATATCTGAATAAGATATGCAATAAATAATAGAGCCACAACAAAATGTCTTTTATATCAAAATATGAGGCATTACAGAAACGCAGCTACAGCAACAAACATAAAAATACAAAAGTTCTAATCAAGAAGGAGGGATAATCATTGTCAATTTGCTGCTTCAGTGTCTGCAGCTCTTCTTCATGAGTTGATGTTACTATCCTTCTCGCTTCTTCCATCCCGTTTTCTTCATCAAAAATGGGCATATCCACTTTCCGGCGGGTGATTTCTGCACCATGGGTTGTCTCATACTCATTCCTCTCTTCAATTAAAGCATTGAATTATTCAATCACCAGTTGGTGATTAACAGTTTCTTCTTCAAACTCTTGTTGGAGGCGAGTAATTTCTGCTTTCAGCTCAGCAAGTCACCGTCTTTTGCTTTCAGCCACTAAAGTAACTGATTCTATCTTAGAGTTGTATTCAGCTGATTTTGCAGAACGAGCCTTTAACAGATTTTGAAGGGTTAACCTTTCCATATCAACAGCTTGAGCCAGTCGCTCAAATTCAGCCTGTACTAAAGAACCTATATCCTTCTTCTTGAGCTCCTTGTACTTCTTGATGGAGACTTCTAATTCGTTCAAAATGTGTTCAAGGAGAGTGGCCTGCGTCTCCTTGGTCTCTTATGGCTCTTATTAAGAAAGAAGTTGGCTTCCTAACCATAATGAAGTCAGCTCCTTCTTTCTCTATCATTTTATGGACAAGAGATCCTAGCGACTCGAAGAAGCATCTGGTGAATGACTGGACAACTTGTTGATTGATGGCCAGAGTTCCAGGAGTCGCTGCTACTCCTGTTGAGGACGAGGTAGCAGGTTGCTCAATTCTTTGTGGCTGGACAACAGGCTCTTTAAATAAAGGAGCCAGAGTAGAGCTAGTCGCTCCTCCTGTTTGATCCTCTGCAATAGTAAAATTGTTATTTTTACTAATTGTTTGCTGATGAACAAAAAGATCAAATTAAGAGCAATCTTACCTTGGTTTGGTCTAACAACAAGTACATTCCCTGCTGGAACGGATTCCCGTTGAACAGAAGTAGCCTCAGCTGCGACAGCCTGGCTGCTGCCCACTTCAGAACCGCAAGATAAGTGATGACTACTACTAACAACTACCGGTTGGTATGGGCACCATAGCAAGGTCCGTTGGAGGTGTTGGCAGAGTCTCAAGATCTGCAAGAATTACAAATAAAGATATTAGTTATCAGTTCATTTTAAAAGAGAAGATTGCTAGATCTCGTTTTATACCTTGAGGGTCGGTGGCGGAATTTTCTTTTAGAACACCTTCATCGGCTGCTTCTTCAGGAGATATTTCTATCTCAATATCGATAACTTTTTCTGCAGACGCCTCCACTTCAATATCCCTTTTTGGATTCGAAGTATCATCGACTGTATCAAGAGATATATGTTCTTCGTTATCCTTTTCAGGATCTTGTATATACTCATCAACATTTTCAGTCGAAGAGCTCTCTTCGTCTTCTTCTTCTGCTGCTGCATTCCCACTGTTAGTGGCAGTCTGATCCTCCTGCAGGCTATAACTGCAATCCTCCAAAGCTGTAATCATTTCACGGTCTTCTTCTTCACGAAGAGTCTTGGGAGTAAGAGGAGGTTGAGTAGTATAGGTGAATGAGGTCGTACAATATTTTGTTCTTCCTCTAAGATATTTTCTCCAGGCTTTTCAACCTCAGTTCTTGGGACAAGATCTCCCTTCTGTTCATTCTCTTCAAGAGTTTTGCTCCCAGATTCAGAAACAGGTGTGGGAGATGCCATTAGAATTCCTGCTACAGCATCTACTGAAGTCAGGAGTTGTCTGGAAGAAGATTCTTCTAAATGTCTTCTAGTAACCACCCTCTTCTTTCTGTGTAGAGGTCTGGCAGAACTCTCTACATTTACTGGCTCTGCTTGTTTCTGCACAGAAGTTGGTGTAGTGGCAGCTTCTTGATGTGTCTCGGCCAATTGTCGAGATTGGGATCTTGTAGTGACCTTGTCGGAAGAAAGATCTAGGATTAATTTCTTCTTCGCTGCTGGAACAGGAGGCTCCTCTCTTCTTCTTTTCTTTGCGAGAGTTCTACCCACTTTCAGAGAAATACGCAGTGGTGCATTCACCTCTTGAGGGAACCCTAGTAGTTTCTAGAGGTTAATCCGCTGGCTCGTGCACCTCCTTATTTGCAGGGATCGATGAAGCAATTCTCCCTCTCCTCAATCTTGTTGCAGTAGCGAAACTATCTGCGAGATTAAAATTCTCGGCAAAAGTATTCGTGGATGTGTAAAACACTGAATATGTGAAGAGCATCCGAGGACCCTGGGGAGTACTCCTTGCTGGCATTGAAAATGTGGCTTTTGTATCACGGGCATTGTAATAAGACCAAGCTCTAGCTCCGTCTATCAAATAACCTTTGCCTTGGAGGCAGGTAATTGCGTTCCCTACATGGAACTGATCATACCCAAACTGCCGAGCAAATCGGCTAGGAAGATATGGTTCTAAATAGCACTCTTCTTCGAACCGGTAGACCAGATGAGATGGTCGAATCGTCTTCAACCATTCAAAGGTGGTACAGGTTAGAGGCTGCATATTCGAATCTACCATATTTGTGGGCATCTGATCGTACCCAGCAGGGAAGCACAGCAGAAGTTCCATCCTCTATTCAAATTCAACATATATCTACACTCAGTTAAAGAAGTGTATTTCTATTGTCCATGAGAATATCTTCGGAGAAAACTGCCATCAACTTGTCCCACGCCAGGATCCATTAAGGTTGGATAGTGAAGAAGCAACCATCCAAACAAATATGTATATGGCAATTCCAAGCGAGGGAACTCTTTCTCTCCCTTCGCCTTCAGCATCAAGTCGACGTATAAACGAAGACTGGCGTTTAGCTTGCAGGTCATTGCTGATAACAAGTCCATCTTATAGTCGAAGACTAACTTGACAGCAGCAAACAGAACACCGCGGTGAAAATGATCCACGGTACTGGATCCAGGAACCACAAACCTCCGAAGCCAGTATGATAGGAATCCTGCCAGTTGTGCTTCTTCGGACATGGGTCTATAGCCCATTCTTAAGTAACTCTCCAAATTGTCCCCTCTCTTCAAAGGAGGATACTCATGATCATCTTTCCTTCTTTATCAAAATGACCACTCTGTTCCATCAGCTTTATAATCTCTGCGTTGCTCAAAGGTTTGAAGAAGGTAGGGTAGCATTTGTCATTCTCTGTGGTCTTCTTCTCTTCTATATGATTGAGAAACAGATATGGTAACCACTTTAAAGAGTAACAAGTGTTGGCGGTAGCACTCTTATAAAATAGAGAGCAGATCTTGTAATGGCACAATAGTTCTTCGAACACTGTCACCATCGCTGCATTCTCTTTTCTAAGCTTGTTCAGCTCATCATTTGTCGGTACAAACTCCTCATACGGAGCATCTGCCATAGGCAGGTACGAGATATACTTCATCTCGTATAGTACAAATCCCATCTCTCCACCTGGGGTCATAAAAGTCCCCGTCCTATAGTTGTACCTCTCAGCCAAGGCTAAGAACATATGTGGGTTGGGAGCAAAGCCGTATACAATGGCGTGCACTGCTTGATACAGATTGATCTGTTGGAGTCTGTCTTGGAATAATTCGCAATGTAGCTCCATCGCTTGTAATCTGGATTCACCAATCCAGTCAGTCTGATATCTTGTTCAGGATATTTTCCTTCAACCTTCGCAAATTCATTTGCGAATATTGGTGTCCTAACAGGCATCAGCATAGAGGAGTTCTCTGGTGGAATGCAGCCAGGTCTCAAGCCTCTCAATAGGACGCCATATCTGTCAGAGGAGCTATAAAACATATCCTTATGTTTTGGCCCCTTCTTTACGAAGATTTTCCCTGCACGGGCATCCTGAAACAGAGTGATGTTCCATTCTATTTTCCTTGGGTAGCTTGCATGAGCGTACCGCGACAAAGGGAGGCAGCGAGCAATGTCTGGTATGAAGAAAGATCTATCTTTTTGGTGAACTACTCTATCCTCCATCCCCGGCCTAGGCTGAGAGACTTTCTCAAAGGCGTCACCGAACATGGACAAGGGTTTCTTATGAATTACAGCCTCAGCTGATTCAAGAGGCTGTCCATTCATCAACACATTAAAGTTTCATTATCCTGAGAAATCAGTATAGCCTGACGGGAGGCCGGCAGATCATACTGAGGATAGTGAACATGAGACAGATCTTCTTTATACTCAGATTCGGAGAGGGTTCCCACAAAATGTTCATAATCTGGGTCTTCATTGACCTCAACTACATCAACAAACAGATAAAAATTAGTACAAGTCAAAGTCTCTGTTTTTGAAACACAAAACATTAGAGTGTACAATTTCTCAGATTGTGCTGATATGGCTTATGCAACATCAGTTTGTGCATCATAATAGGATACGCAAAGAAATAGTTTGCGCTGACATCTGCGTAAATCCATCGATTGCGCTGACTTCTTGTCAACACAATTCAACAAAATTGCGCAGGAATGCAGCCTTCAAAAAAATGAGGACTGACAGTTGATGCAACCAAAACCCTAAAAAGGGTGGCGTAATTTGGACTCATCTCTAAAAAGAGATGAGTTTCGAAGATCAAAGGAAGTCGAACCCTAAAAAGGGGTTTTCGATCGGTTCAACTACCTCTCAGAGCGGGGTGCGCGGATTCGTGTCAGAATGCTCGCCGTGCAACTCTATCAGAAGACTCGGCCGGAGCTTTTCCCTTCGCGGCGGCGGTAGCATTGGAGGATCGTCGTGGTGCCATGACAGTCGTCGTCGGAGGAGGACAGTAAGGGTTCGGAGGAAGATTTTTTCTCAAGAGTTTGAAAGATTGCAAAGTAAAGAAATAAAAATGAAAAGATAGCTATTTATAGCTTTCGAAATATGAAACGGCTGCCTCGGATTGTGCCTAAAATTGGGGGGCTCTTCGCTTTGCGCAGACAGATCATCATCATGCGCAATGTGGTTCAAAATTCAAAAATTCAAAGTATTTCGAAATTTTGAATAAAATCAACTTTCGAAAACTTTGAAGGGGGTCTTGTAGGTCCTAAAATCAAGTTGCATCAATCAACAAAGTCAAAAATTCAAGATATACATTATTTTGATGAGTTCCACAGATTGCGCAGACATCACATTGTACAGGTTGGTTTATGCATGTTCCCAACTGCGCAGGCTTACGTGGCAGAAGTCATCATTACCTGAATCAAATCAAATCTTTCTGACAGCTGACAGTACGGATAACGAGGAGGCTGTTCGTTTATGGCGCCGCACAGTGCTCGAGGGCGGCTGACAGTTGGCAGCGCAATCCATGATTGCGCAAACCAATCCTGCACAAACCATGATTGCACAAACCAATCCTGTGCAGTCTGAGTCTGCGCAAACCAATCTTTGTGCAGTTCAGGTTGCGCACTCCATCAACATAACTGATAAAGTACATGTGGCATTCATGCCATCAATTGCTCATTATGTGGCAACTGTCTATGCACGATCATGCGCATTTCAATCAAATAATGCCATGTGTCCCAGATAGTTGGCCCACGATCCAGTAACTGCCTGCGCAGTCCAATGCTGTACAAACCAATTGCTGCGCAAATCATCTTGTACAGTCCAGTAACTGAAAGTTAGTTATTTCCAGAACTCTATAAATGGAGTTTCAAGTCTTCATTTCCAGGGGATCAAGATCAGAAATCAGAGATCATAAATCAGAGAGTTCAGGAGTTCTTGTCGAAGTGCTGCTGCATTCTTCCGAGGCTTTTGCCTTCAACTTCCGAGGCTTTTGCCTTCAGTTTCCAGAGTTGTTCTCAACTTCAGAGGCTTCGTCTTCAAAGTTCATATCGTCCAAGGGATAAAGCAATCGTCATCTAGATTGGATTCCTATAGTTGTAATTTTCCCAGAATTCTTGTAATCTTTATTACACAGTTTGTATCAATAAAGTTTTATACTTTTGTTTTTTGCAAACACCGATCAGCACGGAAACACGACTATACACGACTGGAAGAACCACTACGCCTAAACGAACTGCTGGAGACGAACAAGTGAACACGATATCACGATGTCAATGGATACCAATCGAATACTCAAACCCTCGCCCCTAGTGTGGACTCGCAGGTTTGAACAACTACTAGCCCTCGCCCCTAGTGTGGACTCGCAGGCTAGAATCACCCTCGTTCCGAGTGTAGAATCGTAGGTGTGAACCATATACTACTAACCCTCGTCCCTAGTGTGGACTCGCAGGCTAGCATCACCTTCGTCCCTAGTGTGGACTCGCAGGTGTGAACCATATACTACTAACCCTCATCCCTAATGTGGACTCGCAGGCTAGCATCACCCACGTCCCTAGTGTGGACTCGCAGGTGTAGACAGATAACTACTAACCCTTGCCCCTAATGTGGACTCGCAGGTTAGCTCAACTACTAACCCTCGCCCCTAGTGTGGGCTCGCAGGTTAGCATCACTACTAACCCTCGCCCCTAGTATGGGCCCGCAGGTTGGCTTCAAGAATTTCAAGGCAAGGATGTAAAGCAGTTCCGTTATGACTTATTCATCCTATGACACGATGCGACTCAGTCCAAGTACAAGTGATGACACGACATGACTCAATCACGATACACAAAACTAATTCAATATAAATTATAGAATTAACAAGAACTATATATATAATTTTTCAATATGAACTACAAAGATAACTATAAACAAGAACTATATATACCAATATCCAATATGAACTATAAAGATAACTATAAACAAGAACTATATATATACTAGCAAGCACGATGTACAAATCACATGTCAATAATCAACTAATAAAACTATATAGTAATAGAAATATGCATGTAAATAAACTGTAGAGGGAGGCAAGGTATCTAGCCTGGTGGCAGCGTGAAGAACCAATAAGATACCGTCAACCGGTATGCCATAAAGTCCAAAATCCACAATTGTCTCCGAAAGCTGATATAAACATTTATAACATTCTTAGAATAGTCAAATTAGCTAGGATTGCCTGTCCTTAAGTCAAATTCTAGACACAGGGGCAAAACAATAATTTTGGGCAAAAACGGTATCCGCCGTTGGAGCCGCTTTGCACCGAAAAGCGTGCCAGAGTTAATGGTCT
>JANAVB010016174.1:0-2500 GCA_029216955.1 Iris pallida | reverse complement strand
TAAAAATTCTACCAAAACAAATCTAGGACATATGGTATCTATAATCTCTCATATCTACAAACAACCAGTTATTCAATAATCAAGCAATATTATACTATGATTTAAAAGTTTCTGAAGAATTCTAGATAGCACGATTATTCGTCACCCCGGAATAGGAAGGGACGAGAATCAATGGTACAGGAAGCAAGGAAGTATAATCGAAAGCAAATATGGAGTTTTCAAGGACGTA
The DNA here is from genome assembly GCA_029216955.1 of Iris pallida. Taxonomy (NCBI): domain Eukaryota; kingdom Viridiplantae; phylum Streptophyta; class Magnoliopsida; order Asparagales; family Iridaceae; genus Iris; species Iris pallida. Next base: position 2,271 of record JANAVB010016174.1, on the reverse strand, counting down.
GAGTATTTCTAGGAGAAATTTCAAAGCAGAGTGGATTGAGATTTCTAAGGTTTAGTCAAGTCGCAGGCTCGTATCAGTACAGTTACTGTTTGCCATTAAAATTGTTTTGATTGAAATCTTAATACAAACAGAACAATGATACAATATAGGACTTAGATGTAGTCCTAGGAGTACACTTTTGTTTAAGCTGGGTCCTTAGTGCCAATGGAGCGAGTGGTAATACGTTGACTCCGTTGACCGACTGACGGCGGTTATCGGTTCTCTGAAGGTGTTGCTCTGGGTGCTAGAGCTTGCTGAGAGGAGGAAGACGTTGAGTGTCTAGAACTGCCTCTCCGGTGATTCTCTGTTGTGGATTCTCTGTGAGTCTTGTGTTCTGAGTCTCTATCTGTGTGTGAAGGGGATGATCCTTCTATTTATAGTTTTGCAGGCTGGCTGCTCATGCGCGCATATAGGATACGCCGGTGTGGGGACGCCACGTAGAGGTTGCTGATGGAGGCGCACGGATGCTGCGCCCTGATCGAGGGGGAGAACTCTTCATACTGCTGTTGTGAGCCGGCACGTAGCAGAAGAGAAGATCTTTCCGTTGCTGAAATCTTGGACGAGTTGAGTCAAAGGACACGTGTCATCGACCCATGGTTCGAAGATCTCGGATTTGGTGGAGAGGAGTAATCTGGTGAGCTGCATCTTGGATTGGGCGCAGGAGGAGGCTGCGGCTCATAACCTTTAGGAGTTACAAACCATTTGGGGCGCATGGCTTTTGAGGCGCATGCAAAGCGACTTTCCTTCTGTCTTTTGGGATCAGAGATCAGTCTGGGGTGCATGGCTTTTGAGGTGCATGCAAAACTTCAACCGGAGACTCTTCTTCTGTCTTTAGGGATCAGTGAAGGGTCTGAGGCGCATGGCTTTTGAGGCGCATGCTGGTTTGGACGCATGGCCGTAGAGGCGCATGCGGGTGTGGACGCATGGCCATAGAGGCGCATGCGGGTGTGGACGCATGGCCGTAGAGGCGCATGCGGGTGTGGACGCATGGCCGTAGAGGCGTATGCGGGTGGCCACGTGGCAGTAGCCGTCGGAATAGAGTCATGATGATGCTGACGTTGCCGACGCTTCGTTTTCTGAATAAAGCTGTCAACTGTTCAGACTTTGGGAGGCGTGCTGCCAACTCTGTCAGTTCAGCATTTAATGTTGGTGACGTTCGATGGACAGCTGAGTGGGTGCGTCGGTTGGCGTTCCACTCGGTATGGAGATGTGTGGGGGCGCATCCTCTATAAGCCGAGTACTGTAGGGCGCGTCTGTGTGATGCGCCTGATGCCGAAGGGCGCGTCCGTGTGATGCGCTGTCTGGCTGGCGTATCGGACATATCTTTTAATGATGCGGCTGTCTCGCTCTTCGAGTGCTATAAATAGCCGTTTGGCTGAATTCGAGGCATCCGGTTCATCCATTTAATGTAAATTCATTACATGGAATTTGGAGGGCCGTCCACTTGGCGCGTGGGTTTGATCTGCCCGGCCTATAAATAGTGGCATGGAGAGAAGGTTTGTTTCTCATTCCCTTACGTACTTCCAACATAAACTTGAACATACGGGTGCATTCTGTTGACGAAGTGCTCCCGAGGGTGAAAATGAGACGCTGTGTTGTCTTTGATGCACTTGAAGGTGACTGTTACATCCAAAAGACGGAGTCGAGGGCTTCTGAGGCAGGCGGAAGGTGCCTGTTGCATCCAAAGATAGGGATGCTCGAGCCTCGTCTCCGTTATTCCGGAAGAGCCGTAGGAATGGCGGTGCAAGGCTCTCTCTTCCTGCAAAGTGGGGTTTCCCCACTTTGATCGTGTCGAAAGCTGCTCCTTTAGCCGCGGTTTCGATCACGGTCTTCCTCGGCTTTGGAGGCTCTTTCGAAGCCTCCCCTGGCCACAGCATTTGCGGTGCTCTTCTCTTCCTTGGTTCCAGCCAGAGGGTTAAATGCTTGCTTGGCGAAGCACTTATCAGGTGAGCCTGGTTGGAAGAGCGGCACAAGGGATGCACATAACTGAGCTGCTGAAGAGATGATGGGATGCGCCTGGATAGAGGCACATGGTATTTGCTGCGCCTAACTGACAGCGCATGGTGACTGCTGCGCCTATCGGAAGGCGCATGGTGACTGGCAGCGCATGATGACTGCTGCGCCTAACTGAGGCGCATGGTGGCCGTTGGCTGTAGACTTAGGATCTTTCCTTTGTAGAAATTCTTCTTTGTACAACCTTTTCTAGACATGTAATAGACTTTTATATATAAA
>JANAVB010016173.1:0-41373 GCA_029216955.1 Iris pallida | reverse complement strand
AAACTTGCGTCATCAGGACCGTATCATTTTTTGGTCCTGTATGCCAAGTTTGTTCCGATTCTACCCGCTTAACGGGTGAATTTGTGCACGGCTCATCGAATCCAAAACTGGACATACGTTGAGTTCGTCTCCTCAAACCGGACCCGTAGACATATAGTTTGACGACTTTAGAGACTATAGGTTTTGGCGCACGTTTCGATGCAAAACGGGTCCAACGACGGACATCGTTTTGACCCGAAATTACGATTTTGCCTATGTTCCAGAATTGGACTTTTGGACAGGCATTTTCTTGGCATATCTTTTATACCAAACTCGTTCGTGATATTTGTTTCAGCATCCGGAGCTCCTTGTGGATTTTGACTTCCGTGTGACATTCTGACTGTTGGATTTTGCTACATCTCGTACCACCCTCAGGCAAGATACCTTGCCATTATATTCTGCTTATTTACTGCCAGTTAGCATGCTGATTTAGTTTTATTTTCTTACTTATTGTCATTTTCTGTCTTGATATATTTTATGCAATTAACTGTTTATTTTTATTTCTATTACCTTATTATTATGCATCGACTTAAAGTTAAGAAGACTACCCTATTTGTGATGCATTCATTGGCCTTGCACATGTGTTACACGAATCACGAGTCTCATATAGGTCTCGTACTTGTGTAGTTGGTTGGCCACCGATACGTGAGACGTGCGTTAGGAAATAACTGCTAATAGAGTTGCATGCTAGAAGACTTAGCAGTTATGAGTCGGCATTGGGCGGGGAGAACATGATTGGAAGTTGACTACCACCATATCTATCGTAGACTCGCTCGCTACTGAGGAACGATAGATAGACTATATGCTATAGACTTGCTCGATACTGAGGAATAGTATATGGTGTTGTGACTCGCTACTGAGGTACTGTACTGCATTGGTATTTTCCTGACTTGACCTGGTAGTCATGCGACCATGAACTGTTCTTAAAATGCATTCCACTTAGAATGGTTAGATGACCTTTATCCGTAGGTATATACTTTTCCATATGGTTGTGTACTATACCGTTCATGGCTTGGAACAGTATTTTATCACGAATTAGTGTGCCACACTTTGTCCTTGTTTGGTTGTAGGTGTGGTTCACTGCTTCGATGATAAAGTGCTGAACCATGTTATGAATCGATTATTGTCAGCAGTTTATATTCTGTTTATACGACATATTTTCTGTATCTTGTTATGTCCCGCTGAGGACCTGGTGATCTCTCCAGGTGTAGATGGTCAGGATTGCCCCAGGAGCACGGACTCGGTTTAGCTCCTTCGTTTTCTACCGAGGATATCTCACCTGCTGACGATGTCTGATTCTTTCCTTGTATCTTTCATTTATTTTGGAAGTTGGACTACAGTATCTTAGATTATATTCATAGCTGTTTGGTAGTGGATTTGTTTCCACCCGGCTATCTATCTTTTGACTCTTTTATTTGATACTATCTGGACTATTACTTTCTCTTGTGATTTTGTGGATGAGATATAGTTATTTTTGATTGGCCTGTGATTTACAGCTTATATATGCGTACGAGGATTCCACATATTGGAGTATTTTCGTATGTATCATCTGGCATGGATACGTACCTAGTCCCAAGTATTTTGGGACTGGGGCGTTACACAAGTAACGATCACCCCCCATCTACAGAAGTAGGACCCTCTACCTCGAGCAAGGCCAATGCCAACAGCGGACCTACTAAACCGCCACCATCCAAACCAGATCCGTCGCCAAGCGGAACAAAAACCACCCCCACAACATCCTTAATGCTTAACATCCTTTCCTGGAATATCCGCGGTCTGGCGAACAAACCGACAGTCAGGAGAATAACCAATCTGAAAAATCCACAGGATAGACATCCTCATCATCATCGAACCCAAAATTCCCCCAAAAACTAAAATCCATCCAACTGCAACTGGGCCTTCCTATGGCCATTGTAGGCAAACACGACATCTGATCCTCTGTACGAGGATGTCAACTAGGAGTCATTCAGGACTCCCAGCAGGCCCTCTCCTGTTGGTTCGACCACCCTAGACTTTGAGCGCGTTATCCTTTCAGCGATCCATGGCAGCTGCGATGTTGTGGAGAGGAAAAACTCTGGAACGATCTCCTTGACATCCATCACCTCAACACCAACTCCCCTTGGTGTTGCGTGGGGACTTTAATGCAATCACGTATAGTGAGGAAATCCGGAGGTCGACCACCTCCGTCCCGGCCATGCTTGACTTCAATAATTTTATCTTCAACGCCCACCTAACCTCTTTCCAGTTCTCGGGCAACGCATTCACCTGGTACAATATGCAGGATGGCGACCGTCGTCAATACTCTAGACTTGATAGGGCACTCACGAACGTCTTCTGGCACAGAATAGGGATCACTACCAATCTGTCCCACCTCAACTCCACTGAATCAGACCACAACCCCCTGTTGGTTGAGATAAAAAACAAGACCACCTCATCCAAAAAGAACTTCCAATTCCTCGACCTCTGGACTGGGCATCCTCAATTCCTGGGTATCGTTGCGGAAGCATGAAACAGTGAGGACTCCCCCAACCCCCATGTTCGGGTGAGCAACAAGCTTAAAGCCACCAGGAAAGCCCTGTCCGTTTGGAGCAAGCTTGCCTACGGAGATATATTTCAAGCCGTTCGGGTAGCCGAGGACGACGTCACCCGTGCCGAAGCCCTGGTCGTCATGGATCGCTCGTTAGCGGCTAGTAGAGCCCTCAGCCTCACCAAGGCGATGCTTAAATTCAGGATCAAAGTGGAGACCGAGTTCTGGAAGCAGAAACGAGCTGAAATGGGACCGCGATGGGGACAAAAACTCGAAGTACTTTCACGCCTGCATTAATGGGCGCAGACAGAAGCTCTCGATCCACAGGACTGCTGACGAGAACGGGAACATCATTACCGACCAAAAGGGCATCCAAGAGGCAGCCACGGATTTCTATTCTAAACTTTTGCCAAAGAGACTGTTCATAAAGATAGATCATTCCTTGACCAAATCCCTCTCCTCATTACCGACGCCGACCGTACAGTTGAACCGCGCTCCCACGGTTCAGGAAGTTAAAGATACAGTGTGGGCTCTGAACGAGCACAGTGCGCCAGGCCCGGACGGCTTCTCGGAGTATTCTTCCGCACATGCTGGGATATTATCAAGCAAGACATCAACGAAGCGGCGATCGCCTTCTTCGAAGGAGCTATATACCACAAAGCCATCTCTAGTGCCAACCTGATCCTCATCCCTAAAAAGACAACCCGGAATCCTTCGTGACTTTTGACCCATTAGTCTGTGTAACTTCACCACAAAATTATATCCAAGGTTATCGCAACCAGGATGGCAGAAATTCTTCCGAAGATCATCTCGGAGGAGCAAAGCGGGTTTGTTCGCGGAAGGAACATCCAGGACAATATTATGCTGGCCCAAGAGTTAATCACCAGCATAAAATTTCCCGCGAGAGGAGGCAACATTGCCGTCAAAATCGACATGGAGAAAGCCTATGACAGACTGGATTGGCAATTCATGATCTGGATTTTCAGAGCTTTCAGATTTTCAAAACTTGGATCAACATCGTCTGGAGATCCATCAGTAAGTCGTGGTTTTCCACGATCAACGGCAACACGGAGGGATTTTTCAAATCCAATGCGGGGTGAGACAGGGCAACCCCCTATCCTCCACTGTTTTCATCATAGCGACTGACGTCCTGAGTAGGAACCTTAACAATATAGTCAACACCCCCAACTTCCAGCACTATCATACATCCAGTGGATGCCCAATCACCACTCATCTGGCTTTCGCAGACGACCTACATCTTCTCCTCTGGGGATGAAGGCACGGAGGCAGAGGTTCACAACACCCTGATAAGGTACTTAGATGCTCCGACCAGAAGATCAATCACTCCAAGAGCGTTATCTACGCTCACCACAAAACTAATAGAGAGCACACCAAAACCTCTCCAACTTAACATCCTTTTTGGTTGCCAGACAGCATCTTTCAAGACTTAACTACCAGAATCAGGCAAAATTAGAAGGGTGGCACAACGCCACATTATCCCCAGGCAAGATGATCCTCATCAATCATGTGCTATCCTCCATCCCCATCCATACCCTGGCTGCGTGCTCACCGCCCATCAAAGTCCTTTCTTCGATCGAACAGATCTTTATAATTTCTTTTGGGGGCATAGAAATGGCCACGATAGCATCACTGGGCCAGCTGGGACTCTATGGCCCATACGACCGAGAGGAGGGCTTGGGATTCACCAAACTCAGCCACATAGTTAAAGCATTCTCGATGAAACTATGGTGGAACCTCCGCACGAGCAACAACTTATGGAGTAGGTTTTTGAAAGCTAGATATTTCAAACATATGCACCCCTCGATGGCCATTTCCAACTGCAGATCCTTCGCAGCTTGGCGTCGCATCCTTATTGGCCGCGACCTCGCCGAACCCGCGATGAGACTCCAGCTGGGAGCGGGCAACTCGAACCCATTCCTTGAGCGATGGGTTGGAGACAGCATGATCCCGAATCTCACGGGGACCCCGAGAGATTATAAGATCAGAGACTTGTGGAACCCCACTACCGACGACTAGAACTGGGACCAGATTCGTGAGTGGTTCGGTCCCGAGGCTGCAGATAGCGTCCGAGAGAGAGGGTTACGTATCGGTAGTGAGGCGGATGAGTTATGTTGGTCCCTCGAAGCTTCGGGAGCATTCGGTGAGGTCGCGAGATCCGCTATCCAAGGCACCGGTCGCCGTACCTCCCCATGGCTCACTATTGGCACTCTTGCATCCCAAAGAAGTGGTCCTTCCTCTTGTGGAGAGTCTTCAGCAAGAAACTACCAACTGACGACATTCTTAACACCATCGGGATTAGTTTAGTATCAGCCTGCTCCTGCTGCTCAGAGAGGAAGACGGAGACTATTAATCACATCTTCCATCAAGGGTCGCTGCCAGACAGGGCTTGGACCACCCTCAACCAGCTATTCAATATTGAGCAGGGAAGCAGATGCTTCCACGATCTACTGGCTTCCTGGGGTTCCGCCTTCCATGGCCACCAGATCGTTACAGCGGCCGCTATATGGGTCATATGGAAGAATCGTAACAAAGCGAGATACGAGGGTCACCCTTACTCGGTAGAACAGCTCTTTCGGGAAATAGCCCGACAATGCTGTAAGCGAAGCACCCTGTGCTCCCACAGTTCGAGAGACTTCTGGTCAGCGCTACCCCCATAGCCCCTGGCGACTGTTTTGCCTGTTTTGCTTTCCTCCCTCTTCCCTTTTGTGGTTTACCTGCATATATATATATATATATATATATATATATATATATATATATATATATATACAAAATTGTATCTAATCTATTTGGCCCAAATAAATTAAAAATAATTCTACTAAGTCATGGCAACCTAACATGGCTCTACCAAGTGGGATTAGCTAGGTTAAAGTCCAAATATATTTTCTAATCAAATCAAACTCGAAAAGTCAATCCATGAGTCTCTTGTGCCATTCACAAATAAATAGCACATATAAACTCGATTGAGTGGCACACCCTTGACATGTGTGTCGTAGGCTCAAATGGTTTTGATCTATATCTAGTTCCAAAGTCACGTTGGAAGTTAGGTCAAGAATTATGGTAAATAGTCAAATGGCCTAAATTTGATCCGAAGTTGTACGAAGTCAAAAGAATGCTAGGTGACAAGTTTGGATGGGACATATATCAAATTGAAAGTTGACGTGTCTACTTCAAAACCATGAAGGACGCTTCGAAGGATTGACATTTCTCGTCCTCCAAAAATTAAAGCTACATAAGGGTACATCTATAGTCATAATTAATAAGAAAATATAATTTAATAAATATACAATCATAAAATCGTATAAGATAAAAAAAAAAATAATTTCTAAAAATTAGGGTCCTTACACATTGATAGCTTTGTATCCTTTATAAGTGAACATATAGAGTCTATAGTTTCTAGACTAGTCTTAGGGACACCAAATAATCAAAAGCAGAACCTCTTTCATTAGGAATGTACAGAATTTCTTCTTCCAGGATAACATCCTCAGGAAGTTTGATACATGGTGGTTTATTTACAACATCTGCTCTTGTAGCAATTGCAGCATAAGTCAGATTAATCACAAGAGGTTCGTCCGGCTGAACGGGGCGCTTGCCTCTGCGGAGGTCAATCACAAAAGGATCTTCTATCTTAGTCCTCAAATCAATCACCAAAGGCTCCTCTTTCTTGGTTGATTGGAGATCGATCACCAAAGGCGGCTCAGACTTCATGTTCATTTGTTTGCACAGATCAATGACTAGAGGTTTGTTACCCCTAATATGAGCTTCATGTAGAGTTCTGACAGATTTGCCTTAATCAGGGATCTTGGGAAAGTTAACGATCAACGATGCTATAACAGGTTCTTTCCATACAGAACCTTTCAAATATATATCTAGGTTCTTTCCATACAGAACCTTTCAAATGTATAGCCAGAGGCTCTTCAACATGCTTTTTCCACATAGGGCCTTCAAATAGATAGCCAAGGGTTCCTTCGAAGTCGGTTCAGTGGATGCTTCTTCATGTTTACTATCAGTGTCAACCCCCTTATCGACAGCCAAGTCTGATAGTTCATCGTCAGATGGTCTCTGATCCAATGGTTTATATAGCATTGCATCAGAAAGATATACTTCGACACCTTTAAAAGGGTCGACATCCGCAAATTATGTACAAACCTGCCCCTCTTCATTTACATACTTGAAACATTGGTGAAGAGTGGATGGCATAAGAAGTTTTCCATGTATCCACGGTCGGCCCAACAAAATATTGTAGGATATATTAGCATTAATAACATAGAAAGTTCCTCGGTTCGGAGATTACCGATCTGACATTTGAGACGGATCTTTCCCAGAGGACGGCTTTGTCCGACATTGAAACCGGTAATAGTGGTAGTATTAGCTGACAGCTTGTGCATCGAAATCCCCAATATCTGGAGCAGTCTTCGAGGAATGACACTGACGGAAGTGCCAAGATCAATGTAGATATGATCCACCTTACAAGCTTCGATGTACCATGTGTAGTACAGGGGTCTATCATGACGATTGTTCTTTAACAACATATCTTCTTGTGTGAAGGTGATGTTGGGAATTTTTCAGTCATGCTGTGACAATGGGGACAAGGTACCAGATCACTTTCAGTCTCTTCAACTTACGATACTTAGAGATAGATTATAGTGAGTTTATAAATCGAGTATGAGTGCATCAAACGCTTAGAGCATATTAAGAGTGATTGCTAGGAGCTAACTGGAGGTCCCATGGTAATGATACATAGTGATAATATTATGCATATGAATGAATGATACGACTATAGCTATTCAACTGCGAATGAGAAAAATTGGGTAGCCATACCATATAAATAAAATGTTAGTTATGATTGTTGTATGATTTAATGTCTGAGATCAAAGGGTATAGTGCTTAGGTCTAGATTATGTATGCTTGACAGTTGTTCTCAGTACCACTTTTCACTCAATCATACTCGACCAAGTCATTCTCTTCTGCCTTTTTGAAGATGACCTACATATGAGAAAAATAGATATAATTGTTAGCTCAATAGCACCGTAATAGCACCTAGGTTTCCCTTGATAGTTTGCGACTACGGTTAGAAGTGCCTAACATTCCTTATAATTCCTTGGAATAAGACCTTCTATGAGTTTTGTAGATGGAATCACGACTACACTTTTCACTGCCAATTTGATTCTTATAAGTTGGTCAGTATCTTGAGCAAAAGTGTATTCTAGATTTAGAATGTGATCAGTTAGGATTACATTGATAACTGTGCCACATCCTTTTGAGACAATCCGGTACGACTAGTTGTATTTGATTTCTTCTGCAACAAACACTTTTATCCCTTTCTCCCAAGCTTATTTTAATTTCTAGGATAAAAATTTTATAAGTTGGGTAGAATGTAAAACCCCAAGATTTTTAAATTATATTTTTGGCTTAACTAAAATATATTTTTATTTTTTTACATATTGGTCTTCTAGTTGATTTTTATACTTTAGTATGAGGCTTAAGAAATATTAAGTTATAAATAAATAGCTATTAAGTAATATTTATGTTTAAACCTATTTGTATGTATATGTGTATAATAGAGTGCTTATTGATTTGTATATGTAACTGTATTATATGTATATAGTCGTATTATAAAGGAAGCATTTACAAGTATACACATAAACATTTCTTGGACATAGTGATATGTTTGTACAAGTACATGCCATCTATACGTGTGTGTTTATAGTTGTTGGTATATATTTATATGGATAAATAATATGCATGTAGAGAGTATTTATTGGTTTGGGCCTTGATAATTTCCTTATATGGTTGTAATGGTACTATGAGCCATATCTTTCTTTCACTAGTATTTAGTAAACTGAGTCCCTTATATCAACCCAGTCAACACTTGAGCCTAAGCCCAGGTTGCAAAACCAAACAATGGCCCATAATTTTCTTTCCACTTTCCCTATGAATGCATATATAAAAGAAAACTCTAGGAATAAAACCTAACCCTCATAAGCAGCATCCTTATATAAACCTACTTTCAATCCATCCTCCACCCTAAAACCTAGCTACATAGTAGAGACCTCGGCATGCATGGACACGCACCATCCCATGTGGCAGCAAGTAGCCTCCTCCCTCCGCCGTATGATTCATTATCGTTGTTGGTACCGTGCGACCCGATGCCACCGTCGATAGTTCATGTTGCAGCTATCACTCGACATCATCGACCACCACCATCCATAACCAGAGCTTACCTTTCATGGCCAGCAAGCACCGTACTGGACAGTCGGCCTCGTCAAGCTTAAATCAAGCGATCATAACCACCCTCGAGCATGCCTCTGATCGAGACTTCACCGCATGCATGAGTCGACAAAGTCGGCTCACCACCACGACTGACACATCACCGATGAGGACAATGACCTCGACCATGCTTTTCTGTATCGCCTCCTTGCACCCTGACTTATCGTCGGAATCCATAATTGTCGTGCCAAATCCTAAGCTGACTCTCCCCACCAGCTGCTGAAAAAATATTATTGCACCAAGGACCTTGCTCGTCGTCGGGCCTCACCTCACCGTTGACTTCGGGACTCGCATCGTTGCCTATTAGACTACTTGATGTCACAATAACTTCACCAGCACCTACACGAAACCCTCTGTCGACCCCAGCCATTTTCCTCCGGTGGACGTCGAAGAAACGTGGCGGAGATGAAGATGAAGAATATGATGATGAATGTAACATCCCAAAATTTTTAAAATATTTTTTTATTATTTAGTTGACTTAAATAGTGAATTTTAGAATTTATAATATTTTTAGTCAAATAATTATTATATATGGCCTTAGTCATGGTTAAGTTTTGATGTACATAATGACTAAAATTTTGGCCGAAGAGTGTAGCTATAATGCCCCAGTCCCAAAATACCTAGGACTAGGAATGCGTATATATGCCAGCTACATATCGAGAGGACTCCAGCCCAACTCGAGTACGTATAAGCTGTCTTGTTGTTCTAAATCAACTCTATCTCAATCTACTAAATAACGATAACAATAACGAATCAAGTGCACTAAGGTTGATCAGAATGTAATACATTGATTCAAGAATAGATAAATATATTAGAGTGGACCCCAATAACATATTTATCATGAACAAGCTAGAAGAAAATGAAGCTTGTAAAAGACTAGTCTAATAACAGCGAGAATCAAATATAGGATGAAATATAAATAAGGAAGAGAATGAAATAACCAACTAAATATACCTGCAGTCTTGGTGTAGCAACCATCCTCCATCAATGTATTATACCTTGATAACTTCATCTATTACCTAGAGAGATCATCAGGTCCTCAGAGGACTAGCAAGATACATAAAACATGCATTCTATAGAAGTTTATAACATGCAAGAAAAATAGAAAAAATAACTTCTAGAACAAGAATGAAGATCATATGGAAGACTCTATAGATCATGACATGTCATATGGAAAATAATACTAAGTATGACTACAAATGAATCGAATGACCGTAGTCCTGCCATGGTACTCCCGGTCCTATAGCTAGTAGCCTTGCCATGGTACTCCCTAACTATAGTGAGTCTCTATCGTAGCCCTATCGTGGGTCTCCTGAGTCGAGAGTGGTCAAGTAGCCAAGCCTAGTATCGATATAGGGTCAAGTCAAAGTAATATGGAACCCGTGATCGAGTCAAAGTATCATGGCACAGGTGATCAAGTCAAGTCACTCAAATAAACAACACTATCGAAGTCATGTGTGGAAATATATAGAAATAACTAATGATAACAATAAGTGATAAACATGTAAGAGACATAGAATAAATCATGGCAAGATAGAAAATATGAAAAAGAAAAGGATACACGAACAAAAAAGAATAATAAGAGCATGCATGTAAGTAAACTGTACAAAGTTGGCCAGGTATACTTGCCTAGTGACAGCATGTAAACCAACAATATCTAATCACTCAATAAACCGCAAAAGTCAAACTCTCGTAAATGTCTCCGAATGCTGAAACAGACATAACTAACGTGTTTGGCATAAGAAAAATTTCTAAGTTTGACTAATCATAAGTCCAATTCCGGACATAGGAGTAAAACATTAATTTTGGCTCAAAATAGTATCCATTGTTGGACCCGCTTTGTACCGAAAAATGTGCCAGAACCTATGGTATCTAAAGTCGACAATTTATATACCTACGAGTCTAGTTTTTCGATACGAACCCACTGGTATGTCCAATTTTGGATTTAGATGGGCCGTGCACAAAATTGTCCGTTGAGTCGAATCATGGGCCTGCTAAAATAGTGTTCCGGTCGTCCTTCTCAGAATTGGACCAAACTTGGCTCACAGGACCATAAAAATGATACGAGTCTAATGGCACAAGTTTTATCGTGATGTGACGCACGTCTACAAAGTAATTAGAGTTTTTGCAAAGGAGTCGATACAGTATTTTTTACAGATACACGTCGAATTCGTCACGTCCATACAACCAATTTGAGTTTCGTCAAGTCCAAACGTCCGCAACATGCGTACGCACCTTTTGATGCCTTTGGGTTGCGACAAAGTCGTCCAATTTGTCGGGACGGACCCCGTATCGGTGGTTTTCTAGGTTTTAAAACAGTTTTTTGTTGATTTCGGAAAACATTTTTCTCAATGGACAGGGAACCAATTCAAAAACTACAAAAAGGGTTTTGTAGCCCAACAGGTTGCAAGTCTCTTCAAACCAATTTTCAAATAGCGTAACATACTGGTCATAAAAATACAAAGAACAGGAGTGTTCAAGTATCCAAAACCTGTTGTTTCAACAGTAATTTTTCCTAAATTTCAGAAATTTTCACTCGCTGCACAGACCTAACTAAATAAATTTACTTGAATAAGCTAGAAGAGGGTTAACTAGACTACGTGTAGAAATTTATGGATCAAAAATTTATTGAACGGATGGGGAGAAAATTGATCGCAAAGGGGTGTTGATCGATAACTACTGTTGCTGTGGCTGTGCGTAATTTTTGTGCAATTTTTGGCTATCGTCGGCGTTCGCCCGACGGTGCTGGTGTTCGGGGCGACGTACATAGTGGAGGGGTAGTCCACAGAGTGGTCGAGGAGCCTCTAAGTCAAAGGGGTCGTAAGGAAGTCGAGTTTGTTGTGGACTTCTTCTACCAGAAACTAGAATGGGTTTTGGTTTTATATATGACTTTTAAATCTAGATATTCGATGATTTCATTTAATATTTGGAATTGGATTTTTTCAATTCAGTAGAGAACCCTACCTGGATTTGGTAGAAAAAGATTACGAGGAAATTTGATTTAAATTCAAGAGAATTTGAATCTCTCCAAATCTCTCAAATCCTCAGTGATTCCTCGGTTGGACTCGGGGAGAGGAAATGAACTGTGCTCCCTGTTCATACTAATCCTTTTTTTCTAATATATATATATATATATATATATATATATATATATATATATAGCCGAAATAATTACAAAACAAATATATAAAATTTTGAAAATATTTCTAAAGAAGAGATACTAAATATGTTGTATTATTTCTTGAAAGTATTAATTTAATATCCAATAACATTTGTATAACAACTATTTAGGAAAATATTTATTAGGTTATTAAAATAAAGCACGAAATATACATAAGAGATATATATTGACATGGACATCTTTTGGCCACACCGCATGGCTACATGGGCTTAGGTTTCGTTCGGGTCATGTCTAGGCTAAATTGGTACAACTGGTCTCCTAAAAAGTCAATAATCTTAATAATAAATAATTAAATCGTCTATAGGGGTCAAGTCACAACTTTGACTGATTTTTCTAGTAGGGACACTGCTATGGCCAGGCCTTCCTAGCATGGCTAATATACTAGTCAAAGCACCCGACTATACTATCTGTGCCACAATTCCTAATAGATATGCATTTCAAAACTTAACCATAACTAAGGCCATATTTATATATATTAGGCTAGTATAAATAATTATATATATACAAAATTGTATTTAAACCTATTAGGCCCAAAATAGATTCAAAATAATTCTATGAAGTCATGGCTACCTAACATGGCTCTACCACATGGGATTGGCTAGGTTAAGGTCCAAATATTTTCTAGTCAAATCGAACTCGGAAAGTCAACCAATGTAACTCTTGTGCCATTCATAAATAAATAGCACATAAAAACTCGATTGAGTGGCACATACTTGGTATGTGTATCATAGGATCAAAATGGTCAAAATCATATATTGGGGTAAATGGTTTGATCGATGTCGAGTTCGGAACTCACGTTGGAAGTTATGTCTAGAATTACGGTAGACGATCAAATGGCCTAAATTGACCCGAAGTTGTGTGAAGTCAAAATATTGTTAGGGATAAATTTAGATGGGATATGATATATCAAGTTGAAGGTGGACTCGTCTACTTCAAAAACTCATGAAGGAAGTTTCGAAAGATTGGCGCTTCTTGTGTTCCAAAAATCAAAGCTATGGAAAACTGCATCAATAATCACAGTTAGAAATAAAATATAATGTAATGAGTATAAAATTATATTTAAAAAATAAAAAACAAATCCCAAAATTAGGGTCCTTACAATCTACCCACCTTAAAAGAATTTCATCCTCGAAATTTTATCTTCATCTAAAACATAATCCTCAAATTTAATATCTCCTCAAAAAAAATTTTCCAAAGATGAAATCCTCCAAAATGCTAGGAATATATATATATATATATATATATATATATATATATATATATATATATATATATATATATATATATGTATAAAAAAAATGTATAATCCACGTGGGCTGTGGTGGCTAAAGCCTTCATTGAAAACAAAAAATAGGAAATAGAGAAGGGATATAGCATTTCCTCCAACAGGAGAGGGGAAGGAAGATATTCATAATTTCTACATGTGAGGGGGATAAGCCCCAAAACATGAAGAGAATTAGTCATGCTAAGAATGGAAGAAACGCAAGACTAACTCCTATTGTCCGATCGAAGAGTGCATCTTTGGGGATTCGCGCCGCGCGTTTCCTGAACAAAGTTGACAAATACTTGATGCAGGTTAGGGAGGGATGCCAAGGCTGCATTCATTTTCTTGACTCTCTCACGGAAAGCCTGCTAATATCTAGGACCAAATGTAAGAGCGGTTAAAATGGAAATCTCTTTCACATCCTCACCTACCGGGTGGCATCAACGATCCTGGCCAAAAAAGCCATAAGCTTAGTCTTAGTTTCCCTAACTGATGCCTGTTGTAGCCTTGCACTCGTCGCAACTGGATTAGTAGACTGGAAATAGGCAGGAATACCAATGGTCCAAGCGGATTTGGAGGCATCAGTAGGCCACGCATGCTGCTCCACGATAGGCAAGCGCAGGGATGATTCCAGTTGAGGGTCATAAATCTGGATGGAAGAGGAGCTGACAAGGGTCTGGTCTGCCAGAGTCGCATGAACCGGACATACAATATATGTTGCCTCCTGTACAATATCTTCTATGACTTCTTCTTCTTCTTCTTCTTCTGCTGCCTTCAGTACAGTATCTTCAACGGGCTCGACCAGGTTGATGTTCTGATGACTGTTGTTCTCCTCCTAGATTACGACGGTATTAACTGAATATCTACCAGATGCATGTTGGGGTTTATAGCTGCTCGATTCCAACAGATTCTCCTGTGTTAGATGCTCCACATATATTATGGAGACAGCTTCTGTGCCTTGGATGCCACTAATCTCTGTGACTTCTTCTGAAATGTGATCCCCCTAGTTGGCTTCAGGGAGGGAAGTCACCTTGGAATTTTCTGGGAGGGCTGAGACAAGGGTGTCAAACTTGTTGGTGAGGTTTAGGGCTGGAGAATTATAGGGCGCGATGGCCCTTCTTTGTTGTGCTTGTTCTTTAGTATAGGGGTTTCCGGCACTAGTTTCGTATCGAATGTGCTCGTTAGGTAAAGGAAGGAGAGGGGATTGATAATTTTTCTTTGTCGTATAAGGGGCGGCCTTTCGGTTCACTTTCTTCTTCAACTATGGGTGCACGTGAAAACAGAGCTCGGTGGAGTGGCCTTTCATATGACAGCGTTTGCAGAAGATGATACTGTTGTCATATAAAAATTTTTGGGTGTGCATCTTGCTCCTAAACGAGATTTGGATATGGTTGGGGAGAGCCTTCGATAATTCAAGCTCCATGTATATTTTGGCATAGTTCACTTTCGAGAGATTAAGAGTTTCTTCTGCCAACGCCACAAACGTCCCAAAGGAGTTAGCTATCCTCTTTAACGCGGCAGGGACAAAGCAAATGAGGGAAAGATTTGGGAGAGTGGCCCATCTGACGATTTTTATGGTGTGAGAGTCAATCCTGCCAGAGCCTTTTTTTTTTTTTTTTTTTTTTGAAATCACACTCACACACACAATTGGGGGGCTCGAACCTTGCCGGCCCTTCCGGATGTCCGCTCTAATACCACTAGGCTAGAGAGCTCGGACCCAGAGCCTTTGGTTCATACGTTCTTGTGATCTTTTTCTGAAAAAAGGTGCAGGAGAATGTGTTTGGGCCGGGTCCAGGGCTGCCACCCTATAAGCCGATGAGAGCCCACAGCTAGCAATAACTTCTTGCACCCACTGAAGTTTCAGACAACCGTCAAAAAATTTGAGGACGAAAATATGCTGGAATGCAGCTGCCAGAGATGAAATTTCTGTGTCGGAGAACGGCACCAAGATCTCTCGAGTTTCTGTCGAGTATTCGACCTATGGAAGATCGACTTCAGAGAAAAGTGGGGGTAACTTAGCAGATCTGACAGGTCTGAGTAAGTCTGCAAAAGACGAAGAATTGTTACAGATGGGGGTGGACATCGAGAGGTTCAAAAAGGGGGTAAGACTGAGGATGGCGCCTGTGAGGAAACAAATCTGCATGTATGAGGCTTGATGGGAAGGTCTGCAGATGGCGCAGGGAAGGAATCCTGGCCGCTGAATGGTGCGAGGGGATGGGCCAATGCAGGGGGCACCATAGAAGATACTGTACAGGCTGGGAAAAGCGCAGCAGCGCCAATCAAGTGGAGGGCATGGCTGCGCATGCCAAAGGCAAGGGCAGGGGAGGGCACTGAAGTGCGCATGCCAGAAGATGGCGCACTGGCCCGTGCGCCACCTGGAAGGGGCTCACAAGAGGCCGCGCCAACAGAAGAGAGGGGGGTCGCAACCAAAAGGTCAGCCTGGGAGGATAGTGGCACAGCGCTAAACGTTGATCCCGCCAGGAAGGAGAATGGCGCTGGGAAGTATCGTGCGTCAAAAGAAGGTGAGGGAGCGCTGCTAAAATGGGGTCCGAATAGCACTCTCCCAAGCAATCGCCAGGGGATCAGCGCCAATCAGAGCTAGGCGCAAGGGGAGTGTATAAATTGAATTCAAATTCGAATTCGAAGTACATAGCGAGGAGCGGGAAGGGGGCGGGCAGTATGCTCGAGGAAGGTGACGTTCCCTCGGGAAGCTACGAGTGGAGAGTGTTGGGGGACGCGCCGGAGGGATGCCTCGTCGATAGCCACGCCATAGCCGCCGGGGGGCAATGGAGGTAGGGGACCACCGCACGGGGGCCGCAACCTCGGACGAGGGCAGACCGAACAGCGACTGGTGGCCCGCCGACTTGTGGGAAGGCACCACGAGGAGCCCAGCCGCTAGAGGCGAGTCACGAAGAGGCAGCCCGGGAGGGACGGCACCCCCAGGGGGGAGCCGACCATGGACGCAGGGGAACCGGAGAACAGGCCTCAGCCCACGTCGCCGGAGCAAACTCCTCGGCTGGGTGGCCGGATACCTGCTCGGCCGTGGGAGGGGCACCTCCCGGCCGCGGCCTGCCGGAAGTAGGGAAGCGGTGCCAAGAAAGAGAAGACCTCGAGGAGTCATCCGATTTCTGGAAGCTCTATCTCTCTCTCATATATATATATATCAACCCTTCCTACCGTCTACTGTCACGACCCGCACCCACTTGTGTATAAGGACTATCTAGCTGCTATATGCTGTCCTCTAACACCTTTGGCTACTCGAGTATCCATGTAACCTGTCCCATTACCTATTGTGAACCATCGTTGTACCAAATTGTAGCTATCTGTGTTCAGACCTTTGCCCATAGATTCCCAAACTTTAACTTCCTAACTGGTTTGTCACCAAGGAATCCTCAAATTCCTACTACGGTTAGTTACCTACTGGTTGAGTTTTGGGTGTACCTACTCCAATATGACACACACTTCTTTATTCATCCTTCCAGGTGTCCTGCAGCTGATGCACGATTAGTTTTATACCTGTTTTGTAGAGTACATGATACTCCACACTAGTCCTCTGTATTCATCCAACTTCCTTCATCCATTGGGGCACAGTCTTGGATTCCCACACAAGTCATATAGGAATGATACCCTGCTAGCAGTTTACAGTGTTATTGCTATTGAATGCAACCATTGTTGCTTACCCTGCCTGCTACCTACCTTACCATTAGATACTCGGTGCAATCATGTGTCACCAGATTTTGCTGATACTACTACACCAATACACCTAGGTTGACACAACCCTTAGTACTCCCTTATAATCTCAATAACTACATTATATGACTACAGTATTACCGTTGACCCACGGATAGGTACACATTGATACCAATTCCTATATTTAACTGGTCCTTACTAACCCCTCATATTTACGTTCCTATAGGCACCCGACCTATACATTGGACGTCTGATACAACTACTCTACATGGCAACATGAGTAGGTATCCTGTTCTAACATCTAGTCTACTCTTCTATTGATCCAATTTGCAACCTGAGCACTCTGTTTGTTTGCACTAGCAGGTGTCCTAATGCCTAACATGTTACCGGGGCTACCTGTATCACACAGGCTCGACTGACCAGTGTACAGGTGATCCTCTTATACCCTTCTCTAGTACTGAGTTCTCCTCTGGCCCAGGTTTCCTTGATATCCTGACCATGACACCTACTACACGCACCCCTGCATTAGGCTTGACGGAGATTCGGGTAGCCAGTAACAGTGTAATCTTTTACACGAAATTCTTGACTCGGTTCACTAACTGATATGCTCATAAGTCCTAGGCTTACCTGCTACTAGGCTCTAGTCTTCGATCAATGTACATGCAGGGTCTTCTCTAATTCTTTTCAAAACATGTTTCAGTTCGAAAGAAGTGGGGTATACAAGTAAGACCTCAACTTTGGAGTAACACAGTGTAAGTTTCGAAGTGATTCCGAGTCACTGGCTTAAAACAGTCAAATAGAAAAAGTAATGAATTCAGAGAATAGGCAATGGATCAATCGCAGGAACAAACAAATCCCCATATGATACTAACCTTAAGGTACAAGTTCAAGAGCCTTCCAAATCAGCTATAAAAAGAATAGTGAATCGAATGAAACAGAACAACAATTGAGTTTAGGTCCAAATTTCCAGGTTTATCTCAGTGCTTATAGTGTCTCGAGAATGGTATTGTCATTGGATTGCTGCCTACAAGGCTTTGCTGACTGATACGTGAGCACGTATCACGTTTGACGGATACCTGAATGTAACAGCTGTGACTGGTACATGAAGGTACCTAATGTTAACTGATACATGAGAGTATCTCATGTTAACTGATACTTGAGTCTCTGTATTACTGAAATAATCAAGATATAAATGAGTATGTATATCCCGTCACTCTCTACTTCACAGCCACACTTGCATTGACAAGTAGGCATGCTGCCGGTTTTTGCCCATGCTCTGGTACCCCCTTGGCTAGACAAGGCTGATATTAGAAAACCCAAACTCTGGTACAAAGGGACACTTAGCTGAGATATAAACCCAGTCTTGTGTTTCATAAATATATTGTTATAATAATTTGTATAACAGAACCTTTGACACAGGAACAAGACCTAAAGGGCAATCTATATGAATCTCAATATAGCAATCGAGATTTGTTGACGTTTAATTGATAAGCAAAGATTACTGGAGATCTACCAAAAATATCCCTAACAAATATCCAGAATGAACAATAAAATTCAAGATATGGATAGGGCATCGAGTCGCGAAATTGATTCCCTTTCAAAACAATTTGATGCTCTCTCTAAGGAAGATAAAACAACATGTCCAGGCCATAGTCTCAGAGTCTGAACTAAAACTTAAATCTATGTGTTAGAGCTTGATCAAGCCGGAGATGGTATGAAAGAAGATTAATCCAAGTCTAAATACTCGTCGCCCCTACAGGTAACCTGTCTTCCTAGGAATACGTCAATACATACCATATACAACTAGCTTTTAGGCATTAAAACATACATCTAAACATCGGCATATTCCTAGTTCTTAGGCTGCACTGTACCCAGGTCTCCTTACGCTAACCATGTCCCTCTCGTGTTGATATGCAACAGAGCATCTCTGTTCAGATTTAATACCCGCCCTTAAAATCTACTTTCTATAGGCAACAATCTATAGTTTAAAGATTCTAGAATCATAGAAATCAGAGGTTTAGTTATTCACTTACCCGGGAGAATATTAATGGTGCTCTCCAATAAGAAGATGACACAAGGAAAGAGGAGATCCCGGATTGTTCTAGCACCCGATGGTAGCAGAGAAAACTAGGGTTCGTGGTGAGGGATCGGCTGCCTCCATCTCATCTATATATAACCAACCAAGATAGGTTTGAGAATAAGTGAAGGATTTCTCCAAATCAATTTTGAATTGATTTGGCAGCTGCTATGTTGATCGGGAGGAGAAGGCATTTGAATTGGATTTGAGTAGGATTCAAATAAGGGGAGATTTGCACTCACCCACCCTGTTATTGTGTATTTGTAGAATTCCTTCTAATGCTAAGTTCAATACTTAAATACGTGTATTCTCCATAATAAAACTCTAGAAATTTATTTGAAAAAAAAGGCTCACTGTCATGGGTCATATATTTAGAAAAAATTACTCACATATTTCAGAACGGGAGTTTACATCCTACCCACCTTAAGATAATTTCGTCCTCGAAATTCAAATAGTCTAAAGTATATAGCAAAATGATTCAAGTACTCATAAGTTGAAATCCAGTATCGGTCTATCGTTCAATAATACTACTGTTATAATTTACTAGGAATTATCGCCAGCTCCTCCTTGGGGTGTTATCGTATCCTCCATGATCAGGACAAAAGCTTGTCTTCCTTGTACGGTTGTGGAGTATTCAGTGCAGCGTTGTTCCTGTCTTGAGAGTCCAAGGAAAACACTTTAGCCGTTGAAGAGAATTTCAAGCAGGA
This sequence comes from Iris pallida, assembly GCA_029216955.1. Lineage (NCBI taxonomy): Eukaryota > Viridiplantae > Streptophyta > Magnoliopsida > Asparagales > Iridaceae > Iris > Iris pallida. The sequence continues at coordinate 21,597 of JANAVB010016173.1, read as the reverse complement.
TGCAATTCAAGGATTCAATAAAATCAAGGATTAGAGGCCAATAATGAGTCAAGACATGTGGATGAGATCCTAAGTGTCTAATCTTATTCGCAGGCTCACGACGGTACAGTGACGTAACCGAAGTGATTAACGTTGACCTGCATAGGCCACCAAAAAAACTTGTCACGACCCGCACCCACTTGTGTATAAGGACTATCTAGCTGCTATATGCTGTCCTCTAACACCTTTGGCTACTCGAGCATCCATGTAACCTGTCCCATTACCTATTGTGAACCATCGTTGTACCAAATTGTAGCTATCTGTGTTCAGACCTTTGCCCATAGATTCCCAAACTTTAACTTCCTAACTGGTTTGTCACCAAGGAATCCTCAAATTCCTACTACGGTTAGTTACCTACTGGTTGAGTTTTGGGTGTACCTACTCCAATATGACACACACTTCTTTATTCATCCTTCCAGGTGTCCTGCAGCTGATGCACGATTAGTTTTATACCTGTTTTGTAGAGTACATGATACTCCACACTAGTCCTCTGTATTCATCCAACTTCCTTCATCCATTGGGGCACAGTCTTGGATTCCCACACAAGCCATATAGGACTGATACCCTGCTAGCAGTTTACAGTGTTATTACTATTGAATGCAACCATTGTTGCTTACCCTGCCTGCTACCTACCTTACCATTAGATACTCGGTACACACATGTGTCACCAGATTTTGCTGATACTACTACACCAATACACCTAGGTTGACACAACCCTTAGTACTCCCTTATAATCTCAATAACTACATTATATGACTACAGTATTACCGTTGACCCACGGATAGGTACACATTGATACCAATTCCTATATTTAACTGGTCCTTACTAACCCCTCATATTTACGTTCCTATAGGCACCCGACCTATACATTGGACGTCTGATACAACTACTCTACATGGCAACATGAGTAGGTATCCTGTTCTAACATCTAGTCTACTCTTCTATTGATCCAATTTGCTACCTGAGCACTCTGTTTGTTTGCACTAGCAGGTGTCCTAATGCCTAACATGTTACCGGGGCTACCTGTATCACACAGGCTCGACTGACCAGTGTACAGGTGATCCTCTTATACCCTTCTCTAGTACTGAGTTCTCCCCTGGCCCAGGTTTCCTTGATATCCTGACCATGACACCTACTACACGCGCCCCTGCATTAGGCTTGACTGATATTCGGGTAGCCAGTTACAGTGTAATCTTTTATACGAAATTCTCGACTCGGTTCACTAACTGATATGCTCATAAGTCCTAGGCTTACCTACTACTAGGCTCTAGTCTTCGATCAATGTACATGCAGGGTCTTCCCTAATTCTTTTCAATACATATTTCAGTTCGAAAGAAGTGGGTTATACAAGAAAGAGCTCAACTTTGGAGTAACACAGTATAAGTTTCGAAGTGATTCCGAGTCACTGGCTTAAAACAGTCAAATAGGAAAAGTAATGAATACAGAGAATAGGCAATGGATCGATCCCAGGAATAAACAAATCCCCATATGATACTAACCTTAAGGTACAAGTTCAAAAGCCTTCCAAATCAGCTTTAAAAAGAATAGTGAATCGAATGAAACAGAACAACAATTGAGTTTAGGTCCAAATTTCCAGGTTTTATCTCAGTGCTTATAGTGTCTCGAGAATGGTATTGTCATTGGATTGCTGCCTACAAGGCTTTGCTGACTGATACGTGAGCACGTATCACGTTTGACGGATACCTGAATGCATCAGCTGTGACTGGTACATAAAGGTACCTAATGTTAACTGATACATGAGAGTATCTCATGTTAACTGATACTTGAGTCTCTGTACTACTGAAATAATCGAGACATAAATGAGTATGTATATCCCGTCACTCTCTACTTCACAGCCACACTTGCATTGACAAGTAGGCATGCTGCCGGTTTTTGCCCATGCTCTGGTACCCCCTTGGCTAGGCAAGGCTGATATTAGAAAACCCAAACTCTGGTACAAAGGGACACTTAGCTGAGATATAAACCCAGTCTTGTGTTTCATAAATATATTGTTATAATAATTTGTATAACAGAACCTTTGACACAGGAACAAGACCTAAAGGGCAATCTATATGAATCTTAATATAGCAATCGAGATTTGTTGACGTTTAATTGATAAGCAAAGATTACTGGAGATCTACCAAAAATATCCCTAACAAATATCCAGAACGAACAATAAAATTCAAGATATGGATAGGGCATCGAGTCGCGAAATTGATTCCCTTTCAGAACAATTTGATGCTCTCTCTAAGGAAGATAAAACAACATGTCCAGGCCATAGTCTCAGAGTCTGAACTAAAACTTAAATCTATGTGTTAGAGCTTGATCAAGCCGGAGATGGTATGAAAGAAGATTAATCCAAGTCTAAATACTCGTCAGGTAACCTGTCTTCCTAGGAATACGTCAATACATACCATATACAACTAGCTTGTAGGCATTAAAACATACATCTAAACATCGATATATTCCTAGTTCTTAGGCTACACTGTACCCAGGTCTCCTTACGCTAACCATGTCCCTCTCGTGTTGATATGCAACAGAGCATCTCTGTTCAGATTTAATACCCGCCCTTAAAATCTACTTTCTATAGGCAACAATCTATAGTTTAAAGATTCTAGAATCATAGAAATCAGAGGTTTAGTTATTCACTTACCCGGGAGAATATTAATGGTGCTCTCCAATAAGAAGATGACACAAGGAAAGAGGAGATCCCGGATTGTTCTAGCACCCGATGGTAGCAGAGAAAACTAGGGTTCGTGGTGAGGGATCGGTTGCCTCCATCTCATCTATATATAACCAACCAAGATAGGTTTGAGAATAAGTGAAGGATTTCTCTAAATCAATTTTGAATTGATTTGGCAGCTGCTATGTTGATCGGGAGGAGAAGGCATTTGAATTGGATTTGAGTAGGATTCAAATAAGGGGAGATTTACACTCACCCACCCTGTTATTGTGTATTTGCAGAATTCCTTCTAATGCTAAGTTCAATACTTAAATACGTGTATTCTCCATAATAAAACTCTAGAAATTTATTTGAAAAAAAAGGCTCACTGTCATGGGTCATATATTTAGAAAAAATTACTCACATATTTCAGAACGGGAGTTTACATCCTACCCACCTTAAAATAATTTCGTCCTCGAAATTCAAATAGTCTAAAGTATATAGCAAAATGATTCAAGTACTCATAAGTTGAAATCCAGTATCGGTCTATCGTTCAATAATACTACTGTTATAATTTACTAGGAATTATCGCCAGCTCCTCCTTGGGGTGTTATCGTATCCTCCATGATCAGGACAAAAGCTTGTCTTCCTTGTACGGTTGTGGAGTATTCAGTGCAGCGTTGTTCCTGTCTTGAGAGTCCAAGGAAAACACTTTAGCCGTTGAAGAGAATTTCAAGCAGGATGCAATTCAATGATTCAATGAAATCAAGGATTAGAGGCCAATAATGAGTCAAGACATGTGGATGAGATCCTAAGTGTCTAATCTTATTCGCAGGCTCATGACGGTACAGTGACGTAACCGAAGTGATTAACGTTGACCTGCATAGGCCACCAAAAAAACTTGTCACGACCCGCACCCACTTGTGTATAAGGACTATCTAGCTGCTATATGCTGTCCTCTAACACCTTTGGCTACTCGAGTATCCATGTAACCTGTCCCATTACCTATTGTGAACCATCGTTGTACTAAATTGTAGCTATCTGTGTTCAGACCTTTGCCCATAGATTCCCAAACTTTAACTTCCTAACTGGTTTGTCACCAAGGAATCCTCAAATTCCTACTACGGTTAGTTACCTACTGGTTGAGTATTGGGTGTACCTACTCCAATATGACACACACTTCTTTATTCATCCTTTCAGGTGTCCTGCAGTTGATGCACGGTTAGCTTTATACCTGTTTTGTAGAGTACATGATACTTCACACTAGTCCTCTGTATTCATCCAACTTCCTTCATCCATTGGGGCACAGTCTTGGATTCCCACACAAGCCATATAGGACTGATACCCTGCTAGCAGTTTACAGTGTTATTACTATTGAATCCAACCATTGTTGCTTACCCTACCTGCTACCTACCTTACCATTAGATACTCGGTACACACATGTGTCACCAGATTTTGCTGATACTACTACACCAATATACCTAGGTTGACACAACCCTTAGTACTCCCTTATAATCTCAATAACTACATTATATGACTACAGTATTACCGTTGACCTACGGATAGGTACACATTGATACCAATTCCTATATTTAACTGGTCCTTACTAACCCCTCATATTTACGTTCCTATAGGCACCCGACCTATACATTGGACGTCTGATACAACTACTCTACATGGCAACATGAGTAGGTATCCTATTCTAACATCTAGTCTACTCTTCTATTGATCCAATTTGCAACCTGAGCACTCTGTTTGTTTGCACTAGCAGGTGTCCTAATGCCTAACATGTTACCGGGGCTACCTGTATCACACAGGCTCGACTGACCAGTGTACAGGTGATCCTCTTATACCCTTCTCTAGTACTGAGTTCTCCCCTGGCCCAGGTTTCCTTGATATCCTGACCATGACACCTACTACACGCGCCCCTGCATTAGGCTTGACTGATATTCGGGTAGCCAGTTACAGTGTAATCTTTTACACGAAATTCTCGACTCGGTTCACTAACTGATATGCTCATAAGTCCTAGGCTTACCTACTACTAGGCTCTAGTCTTCGATAAATGTACATGCAGGGTCTTCCCTAATTCTTTTCAATACATGTTTCAGTTCGAGAGAAGTGGGTTATACAAGGAAGAGCTCAACTTTGGAGTAACACAGTATAAGTTTCGAAGTGATTCCGAGTCACTGGCTTAAAACAGTCAAATAGGAAAAGTAATGAATACAGAGAATAGGCAATGGATCAATCCCAGGAACAAACAAATCCCCATATAATACTAACCTTAAGGTACAAGTTCAAAAGCCTTCCAAATCAGCTTTAAAAAGAATAGTGAATCGAATGAAACAGAACAACAATTGAGTTTAGGTCCAAATTTCCAGGTTTTATCTCAGTGCTTATAGTGTCTCGAGAATGGTATTGTCATTGGATTGCTGCCTATAAGGCTTTGCTGACTGATACGTGAGCACGTATCACGTTTGACGGATACCTGAATGCATCAGCTGTGACTGGTACATAAAGGTACCTAATGTTAACTGATACATGAGAGTATCTCATGTTAACTGATACTTGAGTCTCTGTACTACTGAAATAATCGAGACATAAATGAGTATGTATATCCCGTCACTCTCTACTTCACAGCCACACTTGCATTGACAAGTAGGCATGCTGCCGGTTTTTGCCCATGCTCTGGTACCCCCCTTGGCTAGGCAAGGCTGATATTAGAAAACCCGAACTCTGGTACAAAGGGACACTTAGCTGAGATATAAACCCAGTCTTGTGTTTCATAAATATATTGTTATGTGTAACAGAACCATTGACACAGGAACAAGACCTAAAGGGAAATCTATATGAATCTTAATATAGCAATCGAGATTTGTTGACGTTTAATTGATAAGCAAAGATTACTGGAGATCTACCAAAAATATCCCTAACAAATATCCAGAACGAACAATAAAATTCAAGATATGGATAGGGCATCGAGTCGCGAAATTGATTCCCTTTCAGAATAATTTGATGCTCTCTCTAAGGAAGATAAAACAACATGTCCAGGCCATAGTCTCAGAGTCTGAACTCAAACTTAAATCTATGTGTTAGAGCTTGATCAAGCCGGAGATGGTATGAAAGAAGATTAATCCAAGTCTAAATACTCATCGCCCCTACAGGTAACCTGTCTTCCTAGGAATACGTCAATGTTGGGTTTTTTAGCCTTTGTTTTGGTTTTTAGTCCCACATCGGCTAGAAAGGAATGTTTATCTCCATATATATGAGTCTTTACTCTTTTTGGAGATGCACATGTAGTGCACATGGGTGTGTGCCATGTGGGATTAATTATTAATGGTATAAAGGCTTAATCAACAATTAAAAAGCTGTAAGCTTTTTGCTCTTGGAAATTTATTTCCATGGAGCTAAGCTCCGTAGGAGCTTAGCGACTCGGACTCGAACTCGGACTCGGGCTCGGACTCGGGCTCGGGCTCAAGGGCTCATGAGGCGTAATGTGGCGTTTTGTTGGCGCACTTTGTACTTAGCACGTCAGCATCGTCGCTAGGCGCATAGTGCGCTTAAGTTGCGCTCGTTGCGCGAGCCACTTGCGCGACCACGTTGCGCGGCCCGTTACGCGAGCCCAGTTACGCTGGCCCAGTTACGCAGCCCAGTACGCGCAGTGTGCGCAGCGTACGTAGAGTGCGCAGTGTGCGCAGCGTACGCAGTGTGCGTAGAGTGCGTATGTGCGTATAGCTGGCTGCATATTAGAGCGGAAACGGTTGCAGCAGTTGCTGCATGTTCAGGAGTGGTTCTGCCACTACCCTGAAGTGCAGGCAACTGCTTGGCAACCGCCCCGTGGGCTATATATGCAGGTTCTCTCCTCTCTCTCAGTTGGTAGAAGTAATCAGAATTCTAGAGAGAAAACTCTAAGTGTTCTTTAACACAACAGAGTAGTGAGCGTGTTGTTTAACACAAACACTAGTACTTTTTAGTACGCGTGAGTTCTGTTACTTTAAACAGAGAGAGAAGAGTACCATTGCCAGAGGAGTTCGCCGTCTTCCGAGGAGTCAGAAGAGCAGGAGTGTTCCAAGGTTTTCCGTCAATCTTGCTGGTTCCTGGAAGCTGTTCGCAGAGGGCGAATAAAGCTTTGAGCAACGGTGATCATTCACCCCAGCAATTCCATTTCTCGCCTGTCACCCTTCTGTTGCCTTTAGCAGTTCTGTCAGTATCTTCTTTTTAGAAGGCACTACTGCTAGTTTGCTACGATCACGAAAATCTCTTTAGATTATTCGTGAATTACGATATCTTTTTAGATCTCGTAATTTGCAGAATCCTTCTGGATCTCTGTTGCAAAACCTTCTTTAAGGAATTGCATTTGAAACGTTGTCTTTACAACTGTTTTAGTTTCTGTATTTTCCATCGAAAAGCGTGCCCCGGCGTTCCCGGCAATAACAATCTCAAAGCTTTATTGCTACGATGGAAAATATTAATGCTTCACTCCTAAACACTGACTTCTGTAAGTTAGAGAAGTTTGATGGAGAGCATTATCAAGTCTGGAAGAGGAAGGTTTATCTCACTCTTCAACTTAGAGACGTTGATCACGTATTGCTTGAAGAGGAACCTACTGTTCCAGATACTGGGTCTGCTGCCGCAATCTCTGCGGCTACTAAACTTCAGGCCAAGTGGAGAAGGGAGAATAGCATTTGCAGGTTGCTTATCCTGAATGCTATGGAGGATTCTCTAGCAGAATCCTACAGTAAGAAACCAATTGCCAGAGACATATGGGAGTCTCTGAAAAAACTGTACGAAGAAGACATGAACAGGAGCAAAATATTTGTGGTTGAAAAATATCACAAATGGCTCTTTGAGGACGAGAAGTCCATGCTGCCGCAGGTCAAAGAATTTCTGAAGTTGCGACAGAAATTGGAAGACGAGGCTATGCCCCTCCCCGACAAGTTTATTGTTGGAGGGATTGTCTCAAAGCTCCCCGCTGGGTGGAGCAAGTTCTATGCAAACATGCATAGGAAGAAGCTGGAGATCACCCTTGAAGATCTTCTGCAGGAAATTTATGTTGAAGACCAGATGAGGGCTCAACATAAGGTTGACATGCTTTCCAAGCAATTGGCTAACGCCAATCTGGTTCAGACCAAGGAACCAAAGGGAAAGGGAAAGCGTGCAGATTTCCAGAAGAAAAAGAAGAACCCTAACAACTTGAATGTTAAGGAAACTTCTTTCAAGTCAAAGAAATCTAAGGCAAAGATGCCTTGTTTCAAGTGTGGCCAGTTGGGCCATTTCAAAAGTGAATGTACAGCACCGGCCAAGAAATCAGAGCAAGGTGAGCCTAGCAAAGTCTCAATGATTACTGATGTAATTGCTATGATTGGACAGGTTGATGCTGTAGGATCTGATTCAGAATGGTGGGTAGATACTAGAGCCACCTGCCATGTCTGCTCCAGTAAGGAGTGGTTCACCACCTACACACCCACTTCTGAAGCGGTTGTGATGGCGAACAAAGCACAAGCTGAAGTGCTCGGGATCGGGACGGTGGTGTTGAAGCTGACTTCGGAGAAGTCTCTGACGCTTCAAGGCGTAAAGCACGTACCTACTATCACCAAGAACCTGGTCTCGGGAGGCCTACTCTGCAATACAGGCCTCAGGATGGACATCAATGCTGGCCAGATGGTGATGTCTATCAAGGGAACATATTTCGGGAAAGCTTTTTATACCGAAGGAATGTTCAAGATTCAGCTTGTAAATCAGTCCAATGTAATTAATGTAATTAATGAAATCACTCCTTCTGCTTATACTCTTGAGTTGTGGCATAATAGGCTAGGACATGTTCATTGTAAACGAATAAACAGAATATCTAGTCTAGGACTTATCTCCAAGTGTGGGGGTAAGGTAGAGAAATGTGAAGTTTGTGCTCAAACAAAGATCACAAGGAAACCATTTCCTCGGGTTAATCGAAGTACAGATCTTCTGGAGTTGGTACACTCAGATATCTGTGACTTCAAACAGTTATCTACAAAGGCCAGGATGAAGTATTTCATAACCTTCATCGACGACTTCTCAAAGTATGCGTTCGTCTACTTGCTGAAGGCTAAAGACGAAGCATTCGAGAAGTTCAAGGAGTTCAGAGCCGAAGCTGAGCGGCAGACTGGACAACAACTCAAAAGGATAAGAAGTGATCGAGGTGGGGAGTACAGGTCTCATGAATTCGCATCGTTCTGTAAGGAACATGGAATTGTCAATGAGACTACGGCTCCGTACTCTCCTCAATCAAACGGAGTAGCTGAGAGGAAGAACAGGACGTTGACAGAAATGATAAATTCAATGTTGTTGACTGCTGGCCTTCCTAAGTGCTACTGGGAAGAAGCTGCATTGACGGCCACTTTTATTCTAAATAAAGTGCCTCATGCAACTTCAGACGTTACTCCTCATGAACTCTGGTTCAAGGTCAGACCTAACTTGAATGTCATTCGAGTGTGGGGGTGTCTGGCGTATGTCAAGCTTCCAGATCAAAAGATTCAGAAGCTTGGGACAAGGACTACAAAGACGATCTTCTTGGGGTATGCCGAGAAGAGTGATGCTCGAAGATTTCTTGATATTGAGTCAAATCATATCATTGAATCTTGCGATGCAGAATATTTTGAAGACAAGTTTGCAAGGCACAAGAATATTGTTCTTCCGGATGTTCCGGAGAATAATGAGGGTGCACAAGAGACTGAAGTCTTCAATGAAGATGTGGTCCAAGAAGATGTTGTTGTTGAAACAACGGTTGAACCAGAACAAGCTGAGCCGTCAGCTAAGCGTGTGAGGAGACCGAAGGACTTCGGAAGTGACTTTGTCACCTATCATGTGGAAGCAGATCCGCTTACCTATGATGAGGCGATGAAGACCAGAGACGCGGTTTTCTGGAAGGAGGCGATTGACAATGAGATTGATTCCATCACCTCAAATAACACTTGGGTGTTGGTTGATCTTCCTGAAGGAGCGAAACCCATCGGATGCAAATGGATCTTCAAGAAGAAGATGAAAGCAGACAGAACTATTGACAAGTTCAAGGCTAGGTTGGTAGCCAAGGGGTTTTCTCAGAAGCAGGGGATTGACTATTTTGACACGTATGCTCCAGTAGCCCGGATGACCACCATCAGAATGTTGATTGCTCTCGCAGCAATACATAAGATGGTGATACATCAGATGGATGTAAATATGGCTTTCCTAAATGGCGAGCTGACCGAAGAGATTTACATGCAACAGCCAGAGGGATTTGTCATCAGGGGACTTGAAGACAAAGTCTGCAAGTTGGTAAAATCCTTGTACTGTCTTAAACAGGCTCCCAAGATGTGGCATGAGAAATTTGACAAAGTTATAAGGTCAAATGGCTACATGGTCAGTGATACGGACAAGTGTGTTTACACGATGTTCGCTGATGGAAGAGGTGTGATCGTTTGTCTGTACATGGACGACATGCTTATCCTAGGTACGGATATTAGATGTGTCACGGAGACAAAGAAATTCATCTCAAGCAAGTTCAGTATGAAGGACTTGGGGGAAGCTGATGTGATCTTAGGGATCAAGATCATCCGGACAGACACTGGACTAGCGCTGTCACAGTCTCATTATATTGAGAAAATGATCACTCGTTATGGGTATCGGGATCTTCCAGGGATCGATACGCCGTACAGGTGTGATCTGAAGCTGAAGCCTAATTCAAGGGAAAGCGTCAGGCAGCTGGAGTATGCAAGCGTAATCGGAAGTTTGATGTATGCTACTACTGCCACAAGGCCTGACATAGCTTTCGCCGTGGGAATGCTCAGTCGTTTTACGAGCAATCCAGGTGTTGAACACTGGAAAGCTGTGGAACGGGTTATGAGATATCTCAAGAAGACTCAGACATATGCACTGTACTACAGTGGAGATCCGCAGGTAGTGGAAGGCTTCAGTGGTGCCAGTTGGTGCTCAGAGGTGGAGAGCGAGAGGTTCACAGGTGGATACATTTTCACAATAGGTGGAGCTGCTATATCGTGGAAGTCGAAGAAGCAGACTATGCTCTCGCGGTCATCCATGGAATCTGAGTTCTTTGCACTTGATACCGCAGCCGAGGAAGCAGAATGGCTTCGGGAGCTCATGTATGATCTTCCAGTGGTTGGGGCGCAAGTACCGGCGATACCGATATACTGCGACAACCAGGCGACTGCGGCGGTGGCATCAAATGATCTCTTCAACGGGAAGAAGAAGACTGTACGGTTGAAGCACAGGGCAGTACATGATCTTATCAAGAGAGGTATTATTGCAGTGATTGATGTTCGGAGTCAGGAGAACCTGGCGGATCCGTTCACCAAGGGCCTCAAGTGCCAGTTGGTCGATGACACAGCTTGTAAAATGGGCTTGAAGGCATTCTGATATTGTATTATTGTATTCCTACCATAAAGTTTTATGCTATTAGTTCAAAGATTTATCTACTAGGCATCTAGCTTTTGGTTCAAGGGAGGACCACTAATCGGAAGAATATCAGGAACGGTGGGTACATGTTCTATTGGATATGTAGAGGTTACGGACATATAACCACTGTTGTCTACTGTTGTTTTCCACGAAAAACAGGTCCTGTGGGAGGTTGGCTTAAATGCCTTAATGAGTTCTCAGGCATTTGGAATGTCTGGTATGCTTTACAGGAAGCATGGTAGCACAGCACTACAAGGAGTGTGACTCCATGCTATGTGTGGCGGTGACTCCACCATGAGGTTCTCAAAGGAGGTAAAGCCTCGGCTATGTTAGCCAAGTCACAGCGGCATAGCACCGCAAATAGGCAGTTGGCCTAATGCTGTATATTGAATTAAAGAGGGATGTAGTCAGCACTACAAAGAGGAGGTGTTCCTCATGTTACGGGTGGCACGACACCACAATGAGGTAAACCCGGCTAGGGATAAAGCCTCGGCCTTGCAAGCCATGTCGTAGCGGCGTAACACTGCACAGAAGCGTAAGGCTTCATGCTGGGTAGTTTGGCACTACAAAGGGGCTAGACCTCATGCTACGGGTAGTATGACACTACGATGAGGTTCCCGGTGATTCGGGGTAAGGTCCTCGGCTTAAGGCCATGTCATAGCGGCGTAGCACCGCAAAGGAAGCGTTGGACGCTTCATGCCATGTCTCTTTAATAAAGAACTCACCTATAGTGTATGGACAAAGAGATATCAGGCCGTCTCTTGAGGGTAAACTTGTAGACGCCCAATATTATACACTGAAACCAGGCTGGCATACGACCTTAAATGTGCAGCCAGAAGCACATGTAACTACATTATGTGAGTGGAAAAAATTTCAGCTATGATGCAGAATTCAAGGCTTAGTCCATTCTTGTATTATAGTTTGATTTTTGACTCACGTGGGAAGATTCAAGTCTTAAGTGGCATCTATCCTAAAAGCATAATGGACAGTTACTGTGGGGAACACTCGTACTCATATATATAGAGATATGTGGGGGATTGTTGGGTTTTTTAGCCTTTGTTTTGGTTTTTAGTCCCACATCGGCTAGAAAGGAATGTTTATCTCCATATATATGAGTCTTTACTCTTTATGGAGATGCACATGTAGTGCACATGGGTGTGTGCCATGTGGGATTAATTATTAATGGTATAAAGGCTTAATCAACAATTAAAAAGCTGTAAGCTTTTTGCTCTTGGAAATTTATTTCCATGGAGCTAAGCTCCGTAGGAGCTTAGCGACTCGGACTCGGACTCGGACTCGGACTCGAACTCGGGCTCGGGCTCGAACTCGGGCTCAAGGGCTCATGAGGCGTAATGTGGCATTTTGTTGGCGCACTTTGCACTTAGCACGTCAGCATCGTCGCTAGGCGCATAGTGCGCTTAAGTTGCGCTCGTTGCGCGAGCCACTTGCGCGACCACGTTGTGCGGCCCGTTACGCGAGCCCAGTTATGCTGGCCCAGTTACGCAGCCCAGTGCGCGCAGTGTGTGCAGTGTACGCAGCGTACGTAGAGTGCGCAGTGTGCACAGCGTACGCAGTGTGCGTAGAGTGCGTATGTGCGTATGGCTGGCTGCATATTAGAGCGGGAACGGTTGCAGCAGTTGCTGTATGTTCAGGAGTAGTTCTGCCACTACCCTGAAGTGCAGGCAACTGCTTGGCAACCGCCCCGTGGGCTATATATGCAGGTTCTCTCCTCTGTCTCAGTTGGTAGAAGTAATCAGAATTCCAGAGAGAAAACTCTAAGTGTTCTTTAACACAACAGAGTAGTGAGCGTGTTGTTTAACACAAACACTAGTACTTTTTAGTACGCGTGAGTTCTGTTACTTCAAACAGAGAGAGAAGAGTACCATTGTCAGAGGAGTTCACCGTCTTCCGAGGAGTCAGAAGAGCAGGAGTGTTCCAAGGTTTTCCGTCAACCTTGCTGGTTCCTGGAAGCTGTTCGCAGAGGGCGAATAAAGCTTTGAGCAACGGTGATCATTCACCCCAGTAATTCCATTTCTCGCCTGTCACCCTTCTGTTGCCTTTAGCAGTTCTGTCAGTATCTTCTTTTTAGAAGGCACTACTGCCAGTTTGCTACGATCACGAAAATCTCTTTAGATTATTCGTGAATTACGATATCTTTTTAGATCTCGTAATTTGCAGAATCCTTCTGGATCTCTGTTGCAAAACCTTCTTTAAGGAATTGCATTTGAAACGTTGTCTTTACAACTGTTTCAGTTTCTGTATTTTCTATCGAAAAGCGTGCCCCGGCGTTCCCGGCAATAACAGTCAATACATACCATATAAAACTAGCTTGTAGGCATTAAAACATACATCTAAACATCGGCATATTCCTAGTTCTTAGGCTGCACTGTACCCAGGTCTCCTTACGCTAACCATGTCCCTCTCGTGTTGATATACAACAGAGCATCTCTGTTCAGATTTAATACCCACCCTTAAAATCTACTTTCTATAGGCAATAATCTATAGTTTAAAGATTCTAGAATCATAGAAATCAGAGGTTTAGTTATTCACTTACCCGAGAGAATATTAATGGTGCTCTCCAACAAGAAGATGACACAAGGAAAGAGGAGATCCCGGATTGTTCTAGCACCCGATGGTAGCAGAGAAAACTAGGGTTCGTGGTGAGGGATCGGCTGCCTCCATCTCATCTATATATAACCAACCTAGATAGGTTTGAGAATAAATGAAGGATTTCTCCAAATCAAATTTGAATTTATTTGGCGGCTGCTATGTTGATCGGGAGGAGAAGGCATTTGAATTGGATTTGAGTAGGATTCAAATAAGGGGATATTTGCACTCACCCACCCTGTTATAGTGTATTTGCAGAATTCCTTCTAATGCTAAGTTCAATACTTAAATACGTGTATTCTCTACAATAAAACTCTAGAAATTTATTTGAAAAAAAAAGACTCACTGTCCTGGGAATGATATTTAGAAAAAATTACTCACATATTTCAGAACGGGAGTTTACATCTACAAAATCATCCTCAAACATTCTCAATCTAAATTCCCTTTTTTCCTCTCTCTCTCTCTCTCTCTCTCTCTCTCTATTCTTCATGCTCATAACAATGCTCAAACCTATACCTCAAAGACACTTATATAATTCTGAATGCTTCATTTTAGTATGCAAAAAGAAAAAATCATAATCGTGCTATTCATTATACATAAAATCCCAACTTCAGTCCTCAATGAAATTTTATAGTCCTATCTTCCCCGCCAAATTTGTCTAACTAGTACCTTAATAATCCACTTATATTCACTCGTTCATGTCTACAATTTATCAACCAATGTAATAAACTTCATCCATACCTCTAATATTTAATTTGTCACCAAGGAGTCAGTTTATCTATTAAGGACGTCTACACACTTTCGATCAAACTACCCCATAGGAATACAAAATATCACAAGGTTTCATAATTTCCTCTACTAGTTGTTATCCTTCATAAACAATCAATACCACTAAATACCTGTCTTATAACTTCTTTATACCCTTCCTTATATACCACTAATTAAAAATAAACCATAAGCAACTAAGAAAATTACGTAAGAGATACCTATAAGTCATTTTCCTAACTTCCAATAAGCACAAGCGTTCGTCTTTCCGAAGTAGGGAGAGACGAGAAACAAAGATACCGATGTCAATGAGCATGATCGAATGCGAATTATAAATTCAAGAGAGGTAATTTATTTCAAATGGACTTGTTAAATCAGTTGTGGATTGAGATCCTATTAATACTTAACCTTAATTGCATACAGTAACGTAACTGAGACGATATGCTCTGACCTGCATGGGCTACCAAAAAAATATGTAACATCCCAGTCCAAAATACATAGGACTAGGAATACGTATACATGCCAGCTACGTATCGAGAGGACTCCTGCCCAGTTCGAGTACGTATAAGTTGACTTGTTGTTCTAGATCAACTATATCTCAATCCACTAAATATCGATAATAATAACGAATCAAGTTCACTAAGGTTGATCAGAACATAATACACTGATTCTAGAATAGATAAATGTATTAGAGTGGATCCCCAATAACACATTTATCATGAACAAGCTAGAAGAAAATAAAGCTTGTAAAAGACTAGGCTATAATAACAGCGAGAATCAAATATAGGATAAAATATAAATAAGGAAGAGAATGATAAATCACCTAACTAAATATATCTGCAGTCTTGGTGTAGCAACCATCCTCCATCAATGTATTATACCTTGATAACTTCATCTAATACCTGGAGAGATCACCAGGTCCTCAGGGGACTAGCAAGATACATAAAACATGCCTACTATGACAGTTTATAACATGCAAGAAAAATACGAAAAACAACTTCTAGAACAAGAATAAAGATCATATGGAAGACTCTATAGATCATGACATGTCATATGGAAAATAATACTAAGTATGGCTACAACTGAATCGAATGACCATAGCCCTGCTGTGGTACTCCCGATCCTATAGCTAGTAGCCCTGTCGTGGTACTCCTGGTCCTATAGCTAGTAGCCCTGCTATGGGTCTCCCTAACTATAGTGAGTCACCATCATAGCCCTGCCGTGGGTCTTCCGAGTCGAGAGTGGTTAAGTAGCCAAGCCTAGTATCGGTAGAGGGTCAAGTCAAATTAACATGGAACCCGTGATCGAGTCAAAGTATCATGGCACGGGTGATCAAATCAAGTCACTCAAGTAAACAACATTATCGAAGTCATGTGTAGAAATATATAGAAATAACTAATGATAACAATAAGTGATAACAGGTAAGAGACAGAGAAATAAATCAGACAAGATAGCAAATATGAAAAAAAAGACATGAACAAGAAAAAATAATAAGAACATGCATGTAAGTAAATTGTACAAAGTTGGTAAGGTAAACTTGCCTGATGGTAGCATGTAAACCAACAATATCCAATCACTCAATGAGCCTACAAAAGTCAAACTCCCACAAATGTCTTCGAATGCTGAAACAGACATCACCAACGTGTTTGCCGTAAGAAAAATATCTTAATTTGACTATCCATAAGTCCAATTCTCGACACGGGGGCAAAACAATAATTTTAGCTCAAAATAGTATCCACCATTGGACCAGCTTTGCACCAAAAAATGTGCCAGAATCTATGCTCTCTAAAGTCGACAATTTATATATATACGAGTCCAGTTTTTTGTGCACAAAATTGTCCGTTGAGTCGGATCGTAGGCCTGCTAAAAGGGCGTTCCGATCGTCTTTCTCATAATTGGACCAAACTTGGCTTACAGGACCAGAAAACGATACAAGTCTAGAGGCACAAGTTTCGTCGTGATGTGACGTACGTGCACAAAGTAATTAGAATTTTTACAAAGGAGCCGATACGGTAATTTTTGACGGATACGGATCAAATTCGTCGTGTCCAGGCAACCAATTCGAGTTCTCTTAAATCCCACACGTCTGCAACATCCGTACGCACCTTTTGATGCTTTCGAGTTACGACGAAGTCGTTCGGATTTGTTGGGATGGACCTCGTATCGGTGGTTTCCTAGGTTTTTAAAACAGTTTTTCGTCGATTTTGGAAAATAGTTTTCTCAATGCACAGGGAATCAATTCAAAAACTACAAAAATTGTTTAGCAGCCCTATAGGTTGTCTACAAGTCTCTTCAAAGCAATTTTCAAATAGCACAACATACTGGTCGTAAAAAGACGAAGAACAGGTATGTTCAAGTATCCAAAATCTATTATTTCAACAGTGTTTTTTTTCGAATTTCAGGAATTTTCACTTGCTGCACAGACCCAACTAAATAAATCTACTTGAATAGGCTATAAGAGGGTTAACTATAGGGGTGCAACTTGGGTGGGCTAAGCCCTAGCCCGATAGGGTAAACCCGTTAATGGGTTAGGTTAGGGTTGAAGATTCTCGGGTTCAGGCTCGGACTTGGGTTAAAATATTTGAATCCGATTAAAATTGGCTCTGGCTCGGGCTCGGGCTCGGGTTTATGTGTTGGGTTACCCGAAGACCCGAACTCGACTTATATATATATATATATTATATATATATATATATATATATATATATATATATTATTCATACTTCTTAAATAAAAAGTTTAAATCCTAAATTTTTTTCACCCAAACTCTTCAACTCCTTGTCATAAATATTATTTTAGTTTATATTTTGTAATGATCAAGGCTTGATTGCTATTTGATAATGTGTTTAATATTACTTTTGTTTAAAATTATTTCAAATATTATATTAGAGCCCGATGAACCTGACCAAACCTGAGCCCAACCCGATCCTCCGGGATTGGTCTTGGGCTTCATATGTTGAACCCGAAGTCAAGTCGGACTTGAGCTCGGGCTAGGCTTATGATTCCTCGGGTTGGGCTCGGGTTGACCTCAAGTCCGACCCAACCCGCCCGAGTTGCACGCTAGTTAACTAGACTACGCATAGAAATTTACAGATCAAATTTTTTTTGAATAGATAGGAAGAAAACTGACAGAGAAGGGGCTTTGATCGTTGAATACTACTGTTGCAGCTGTGCACAATTTTTGCATAATTTTCGGCTATCGCCGACGTTCGCCTGGCGGTGCAGGTATTCGGGTCTGCGCGCGTGGTGAAAAGGAAGTCTGTAAAGTGGTCGGGAAGCCTCTAAGTCAAAGGGGTCGTGGGGAAGTCAGGGTTGTTGTGGACTTCTTCTTCCCGAAACTAGGATGGGTTTTGGTTTTATATACGACTTATAAATCTAGATATTCAATGATTTTATTTAATATTTGGACCTGGATTTGTTCCAATCGATAGAGAACCCTGCCTGGATTTGGTAGGAAATGATTTTGAAGAAATTTGATTTAAATTTAAGAGAATTTAAAGTCTCTCCAAATCTCTCAAATCCTCTGTGATTCCTCGGTTGGGCTCGGGGAGAGAATAAGTCAAAAGTGCTCTGCACTGTTCACATTAATCCTTTTTTCTATTATATATATATATATATATATATATATATATATATATATATATATATATATATATATATATATATATAAAACCCTACCTGGATTTGGTAGGAAAAGATTTCGAAGAAATTTGATTTAAATTTAAGAGAATTTGAACCTCTTCAAATCTCTCAAATCCTGTGATTCCTCGGTTGGGCTCGGGGAGAGAATAAGTCAACAGTGCTCTGCACTGTTCACATTAATCCTTTTTTCTATTATATGTATATATATATATATATATATATATATATATATATATATATATATATATATATATATATATATATAGCTGAAATAATAACAATAATTACATAAAATTCTAAAAATATTTCTAAAAAATAAATACTAAATATGTTGTATCATATTTCTCGATAAAGTATTAATTTATAACATTTGTATATAACAGCTATTTAGGAAAATATTTATTAGGCTATTAAAATAAAGCACGAAATATATACATAAGAGATATATATTGACATGGACCTCTTTGGGCACACCTCATGGCTATATGGGCTTAGGTTTCGTTCGGGTCTCCAGGCTAAACTGGTACAACCGGGTATCCTAAAAGGTCAATAATCTTAATAATAAATAATTAAATTGTCTATAGGGATTAATTCACAACTTTGACTGGTTTACTAGTAGGGACGCTGCTATGGCCAGGCCTTCCGTAGCATGGCTAATACACTAGTCAAAGCCCCCGACTATACTATCCATGCCCCAATTCCTAGTCGATATGTATCTCAAAATTTAACCATAATTAAGGCCATATTTATATATAGTATTAGGCAAGTATAAATACAATCATATATATACAAAATTGTATTTAAACCTATTAGGCCCAAAATAGATTCAAAATAATTCTACAAAGTAATGGCTATCTAACATGGCTCTACCATCTGGGGTTGGCTAGATTAGGCTCCAAATATATTTTCTAGTCAAATCGAACTCAAAAAATCAACCAATGAGTCTCTTGTGCCATTCGCAAATAAATAGCACATGGGAACTCGATTGAGTGACACATCCTTGGTATATGTGTCATAGGCTCAAAATATTTCAAAATTATATATTTGGATAAATGGTATTGATCGAAGCCGAGTTCGAAACTCACGTTGGAAGTTAGGTCTAGAATTACGATAAACAGGTCAAACGACCTAAATTGACTCAAAGTTGTGCGAAGTCAAAAGAATATTATGGGACAAATTTGGAGGAATATGATATATCAAGTTGAAGGTGGACTCGTCTACTTCAAAACTCATGAAGGAAGTTTCGAAAGATTGGCGCTTCTTGTGTTCCAAAAATCAAAGCTATGGAAAACTACATCTATAATCAAAATTAGAAATAAAATAAAATCTAATAAATACAAATCATTTAGAATAAATATAAAAAATTATTTCCAAAAAATCAGGGTGCTTACATTAGTCATGTGCTTTGACTAGTGTATTAGCAATGCTAGGGAAGGCCTAGTCATAGCTGGATTCCAACTAGGATAATAAGTCAAAGTTGTGACTTGACCCTATAACTGGTTTAATGAAGTATTTATTGGAAACTTTGACTTTATAGAAAATCCGGTTGTACCAATTTAGCCTGGACTTGATCCGAACGAAACCTAAACCCCTGTAGTCAAGTTGCGCATCCAAAGAAGTCTGTGTAGATATGTATTATATATATTTATAGTGGTATTTTATTTTAATGACCTAGTAGGCAATTTTATAAAAGGTGGTTTTATATATATATATATATATATATATATATATATATATATATATATATATATATATATATATATATATATATATATATATATATATATGTAGTCAAGTTGCGCATCCAAAGAAGTCCGTGCAGATATGTATTGCATATATTTATAGTGGTATCTTATTTTAATGACCTAGTAGGCAATTTTATAAAAGGTGGTTTATATATATATATATATATATATATATATATATATATATATATATATATATATATATATATATATAATAATAATTTATTTGAAAATATGATAAATAATTTTTAAAAAATAAACTTTGTGGATTTTTTGAACTTTTAGGCTATATATGTACTTGTATGTATACCTATTATGTAAATGCATAAATAAATATATTACTATTTATGAAGATTTGGTATATGTATGTATGTATGTATGTATGTATGTATGTATGTATGTATGTATATATATATATATGAAAATATATATATATATATATATATATATATATATATATATATATATATATATATATATATATATATATATATATATATATAAATATATATATATATATATATATATATTTCTAGCCTAGTGGATAAGAGAGATGCATGCGGTCCGAGTGGTCAGGAAATCTATTCCCGATGGAAGCGTTCGCCACAATTACCTTCTTTCAATATATATATATATATATATATATATATATATATATATATATATATATATATATATATATATATATATATATATATATATATATATATATTCGAACCACTCGGACCGCATGCATCTCTTTTATCCACTAGGCTATATATATATATATATATATATAATATATATATATATATATATATATATATATATATATATATATATATATATATATATATATATATTTGGAAACACGATTTTATTGAAAACAAAGGTGAGCTCATGAAGAGCAATACAGGTGCAGGGCTGAAAAAACACAAAATAAGCCCTGAGAAACAAGAAAATTAAAACAAGTAGAAATACTAAAAATTTGATTTTCCGGAAATTGGAGGAACCCAATTTCCGAAAGACCAACATATCCAAATTTTTGAAATTTTGAAAATCAAAATTTCAAAAACATCCAAAAGTCAGCCTGCCGCGCAGCTGGCAGCTGCATGTGGGGGTTAGACCATGCACGTTTCCCGAGGGGGGGTTGCGTGTGGCCCAAGGCGGGCGGACTGCCCGAGGTAGAGATGGGTGGAGGGGGGCGCACGGCTCGAGGAGCCTCGCTCCCCCCAAGGCGGGCGCTCGGCGGACCGTCCGACGGGGGAGGCAAGGGTCGGTTGGCGCCGACGGGTCGCAGAAGGGCGGGGGCCCGCCGATGGGGGGCCAGCCCGAAACGACGGCGGCGGGGGGAAACGACGGCCCAGAGCGGACGTCGGCGGCCAAAGAGCGGGCTGGTGGCGCCGGAGGGAGGGGGGGAGGTGAGCGGAGGGGGAGGGAAGGGAGCGGGGGGCTCGACCTCCGAGGAGCGCCGCTCACGGCGGGGGAGGGAGCTTCCGACTGGAGGCTCATCGTCGGAGGCAGGAGAGTTGGAGGAGATCGTCGAGCACCGCCGGTTGCCCGCTGACGCCGTAGAGGGGGGGCCGAGCCGAGCGCGAGGCCACCAGGGCCTACGAGGGGCGGGGTTCCGACGCCGGGGAGGAGGGAGTCGGCGTGGAGAGGAGGAGCCGGGGGACTCAGCCGGGGGTCTGAGGGAGGAGGAGGCGGAGTTGGGCCACCTCAGGGGGGGTGACC